>JBBPBT010000183.1:9747487-9783572 GCA_037974875.1 Cicer bijugum
GTTTTAAAAAAAAAAAATACATACGTTGAATTAAATTTATTTGACAAATGTTATATATTTTTAAATTTTTATGAAACTATGTAGATATTATCTACTTAATATGAATTATTATTTTGATGATTGATAATATTTAATGTCATCAATAAGTTATGAAGTTTTGCAAAATTTACTCCAAAAGTCAAGGATTCTAACTTTATATATATATATATATATATATATATATATATATATATATATATATATATATATATATATATATATATATATTTATTTATTGATAACCAAATGTCACTTGTTAATTGGTTAGCGGGAGGGAAAAGTGTTAATAGTAGGGATGAAACCCCTAACCTCCTTCTCAAAACTCATCTAGTATCCCTCTATATATCATAAATTAAATTACATGATGTGATATTACATCAATATTACATCGTTTAATAATATTTTATTCAATATATAATTTTAAAATTTGACTGTTAGATTGAACATTATACCATATAAATTATTTATATAAGTTTTTAAGTAAATATAAAATCATTTGATATGTTAGAGAAGTGTATTAAGATTAATATTATATATAATAAAAGTATTTAAGACGTTAATTTTAATCTACCTCATAATACATTAAATGTTTTGTGATTTATGTAAAAATTTATGTTAGTGATATATATATATATAGAGGTAGGTAGGAATTCGTTGATTGCAAAAGTAAATATGAGATCAACTATTTCACTTAATAACTTCATTATAAATTATGAATTTAACTAATTCAATCATTGATTATTAACATAATATATTAATGATTAAACACACAAAGTTTTATATAATTCCTAAATTTGTAGCTATGTAATATATTATCATCGATATTTACTAATACTTTTTAAAAGTTTTTTATACATTTATTTGAAATTATTTTATGAAGTATCGAATAGTTTTAAAATTTAATAAAGTTTGTGAAATAGCTCAACTCAATAGAAATTTTTGATTTGATGGTTGAATTAGAAAAATTGATGTTTATATTGAGTTATTAAATCATAGTGGAATCAACATATCTCTGCACTATTTAACCACATAACTACATATAAATGATCAAAATTAAAAGAAAAAATTATACGATTTTTTTAAGTGATCATATGTCACTTAAATAATTTTTAATCATGACATCTATCTATAATTGTATGGTCGACATTTAACTCTTCTATTCTCTCATTATAAACACTCATCATTTTATCTTATTACACTGAAATAAATTAAAATAATTGTTTCTGTATAAAAACAAAAACATGAATAGTTCATGCCTGTATACTTTGCCTTCACCCAAAGATCAAGAGATAAAAAACAACTATAACTTACAACATATTCAAAATATTTCGTGTGGCACTGGAGTTAGAAATCATAAAGTAACTTTGGAAACTTTCGATCTTTTTTATAATCATTTCATTTTACAATAGACTATTCAAATCATTAATAGACTATTCAAAACATTAATAGCCCTTGAATTTCATATTCAATTCGATTAGCTTTTTTTTTTTTAAAAAAGTATCAAGCATTTGATATTTGCTCAATGTTCCATGTATTGTAGCACATTTTAAGCAGCTATTCGACCTATCTTAGAATGACTCATATTTTTTCAGATGTCACGCATATTAAAAATAAAAATGAATATAATTAAAAGAATGATTATTCTATTAAATTATTCTTTTTAAATATTTGTGTGTTTTTTATTATGATTAATATAAAATAGAATTAATTTGATGAAAATAATGTAAAATATAATAATTGAAGGATATAATTAAAAAAAAATAATTATATTAAAAATTTAAAATAACATTCATTTTAAAAGAAATTTATCTTATTAAAACACATTTATTGTATTACATAGAAAATAGTATGTTTTAGGGGAAATTTAAAAAAGATTGATGTTCCATCGTCTTATTCAATGCAATAATTGTAATCGTACAATTGGACATCCAGTCAACATTCACTTCACAATTGATATTTGCAGAGGATAAATAAAATTATATTTTCAAGAAAATAAAAACTTTTGTAACTAACTTAGGATATCACGTTTCTCAAAGTACACATGCAACAATTCAAATTTTATTACTTAAATAAAACAATTTAATCTCAATAAATTTGATTTAAGTATAATTACTTGATTTAATTCTAAAAACTTACTAGTACTTCGAAGGTTTTCATACAAAAATTTGATTCAAATTAAATAAGTAAAATACAAATTAAAACCCTTATTCCCGGTATCACCTATTAGAGCGGGGTTCCTCCCAAACTTGAACTTCAAGACTCATTAACCTGCAATAACTGCGATTTCGCAAACGCAAGGCCCAGCCAGTCAAACACAAACAACGAAGGAGGTGAGTTTTGAGATCATGTTAATAGTATAATATGAGTAAGAAAAACACGCAAACAATCATAATAGAACCGTATCATAATCACTTTACGATATATCAAAATATTTAATTAAATAGTATCATACTATAACATCAAAGTCACTCAAGTAAAATAATCATCTCATTATAATATGCATCAAATCATCTAATTAATATTACATTTAAAACACATCAATCACAACAAAACAATCACAAGGAAATGCAATGCTATGCATGAGCTTAGACTCTACTTCACAATGTGGTACCATTCTAACTCTAAAGTACTTGGTTAGGAGGCCATGATACTATGCCACCATTCCGGTGGACGGACAATTCAAATTGGCCATGTCCTCATAGATCCCCTCAATTCAACCTGAGACACATATACGCGACAATCGAGGTAAACGTGTGTTGCATGGTAGCTCCCGACATTTGGAGTGCGACCTCCAAGTCACCTAGGAATTTCCCACCCGAATACCTCCAAGGTATAATAATCTTGCCTTAAGGCTCGACAGCAGAACTCCACGATCAGACTCATTCAGTTGTACTTCCCCATAATCACTAGGCTTGTCAGACCCTATCTATATGATGACAAAATAATCTCCACTTCACAAATTTACAATATTTATTTTCTCCCCTCGTTGGTTTATGATACTCCATTAAAACCGTCATCTCAAACACAAATTGAAATCACTATTATTTCATTAACTATGAAGTTTAATTCACTATTCTCATCACAGTTTATAATATTACTATCATTAATCATACATCATCATCATCACATAAACTCCTCACAAATTTATAGCATCACTATCATCAATCAAACATCATCACATAAACTTATCATAATTTATAACATCACAATTATTAATCATACATCATCATCATAACATAAAATTATTACAACACATCCATATTTTGTTATCACATCACATAAACACATTTAATCAAACATATACATAAAACTCACTCAACATCTAAATATCACACATTTAATAAAAATAAATCAAACATCACAATAATATCTAATACCACACATTTAACGAAGTTAAATCAATCAACACCTTATAAATATTTCTATTCCATATTTTAATCTCACAATTCTCATATTTTAACATTAATTAATTTATCACTTAAAGGGCTACTGCCATACATAGCGAGCCCCAGATGAATCGTTGGGAAATACAGTTTTCCCGTTCATCTCACAATATATTATACACATGAATTCAAACGCTCTCTCACCCCTTACCTTATTTTGAAGCTTTCACACATGAATACGATTCCACGAGCAAACAACCTTTGTTCATTGACTCTTTGTCCTTCAATCGATCTAACTCGATAGTTTATGGGTAAACGTTAAAAATAAATTATGAGAAGATACTCTAAAAATTAAATTTGAAATTCGGTCAAGAAAAATTATCATAAATCAGAAACCCAATCAGTGGATAATATAGCCACTTTTCACACGGTCGTTTTAGTGTTGGTTTCACTCAAATCGGACTTACGGTGAAGGAGAACGGTGCAAAATAAGGATTTCTGTAAATGGAGAAATCGGGTATTTTAGAGAGAAATTGGGGTTGTTAAAAATCTGGAAAATTATGTTTAATTGATGAGTTAAATAAATGAAATAACATACTCAAATTTGGATGAAAACGGAGAAACTTTTATGGAATAGTTATCGAACACCGGTGTCAAACGATAAGTTGTGGTTGTGTTTACTCTTTGGTTCTATGGCTTCCCATTCAACTCCCTTCCCTTTTCTTTGTTTTGTTTTATTTTAGTTCAAATAAGGGTTCAAAAGGTCTCTTTATTTATGTTTTTGTTTTGGAAGACGGCGGATAGAAAACAAGCAGCAAAACCGAACAAATTCATCTAAATATTTGTAAAATTAGTTAATAGCCTATGCCTACCTAACAAATTCATCTAAATATTTGTAAAATTAGTTAACAATCCATGCCTACCTTACATATATCAATCGGATTCTACAATTTAGCTTGTCCTATATATTTTAATGTATCATTATTATTTATTTATCTATTTATTTTAAAGAAACAATTATATGGATATTTATTTATTTTTTTAATAATATGTTTAATTAGGTTTTATTCTTCTATATGGATCTAACCCATAAAACACATTTTTATAATAACTATAATTATTACTATAATATTTCTAAAAATCAACCCATAAAAATACTTTCATCTTTCTAAAATAGTCAAAACGATTAAATAAATATAACATCAACAATTTATATTAATTACTAAATCACAATAAAGATGTATAAAATCATCATGTCATATGTTATACATAAAAGTAAAGGAAATCAATCACAATATTTCTAACATTTCAATATAGTTATTTATAAATTAAATAATTTAAAATAGAAAGTTGTTATAAATAATTGAAATATAACTATGTACATACTTAACATCAATCTAATGCACAGAAAAATATTACATTAATTGGGTACACGCATATACACGTAAAATTGCATAAAATATTTTATTTTTATATTTAAATATTACACTAAAATACTATTATTTTTAGAAAAATATATAGAATAATAAAATAAATATTTATTATTTATATTGCTCATTAAATATAACATCTATCAAACCAACACATCACAGAAAGCATCCTTATAACAAAAATTACTCACGAAATTTATCAACATATATTCTAAAATAATTTTAACATCAAATTAATTATTTAAAATCCTATTTAATTAATAAAATAGTTTATTATCAAATTTAGGGTGTTACATAGAGCATCAGGTATCATGTTGGAAAGAAGTTGATTTCATGAACCATTTCTCTATGTGGTTTTGATGATAAAAAAAAAAAAGCTTTGCGACAACAATTTGTTGAACAAAAAAACTCACTAAGAAAGTCACCAGAGGATACCACCATTAGAGGTAGTGAAAAGATTAGAGGAACTAAATCAAATCAGTCAAATCCACATGTTTGAAAAGTTCACGAATATGCCTTTGTTTGCGCGCTTCTAGTAGGTTAGTGTGTTTTAGTGTCAACCTATAAAGACTGAAGCATGCTTCAGATTTTCATGCCTCTAATGAGTTAATATGTACGTCTACCTCTGAATATTTTGTCAGCCTCAGAAGATTTTGCGTTTGCCTATGATGAATTATGTCTCTTTGAAGATTCAACAGGCCTTTGATGAACAATAACTTCAATATGCCTCTAATGAACAACAACTTCAATATGCATTTGATAAACAATAACTTCAACATGCCTATGATGAGAAATAACATTATCATGCCTTTGATGAACAAATAACTTTAGCATACTTCAAATTAACAATATTTTTTGAGCATGCCTCTAAAGTCTAAAGCCATTGTTCGAGCCTACATCTGAAGTATAAAGTCCGCTAACTCTGAACACTTCAACTCATTCCAAAGTGTTGCCTTTGATACATACCACAATTTGAAGTTGCATTGACTCTTAAGATTGCAATACATTTCAAAGTTTTGCCTCTCACACGTAACCTAACACATTGTGAAGTTATAATAACTTTGATAAATAAACAAAGGTGAAGTTTCTCATGCCACTAATCCTAAGTCATGCAGCTTTGCATCTGGTTCTGACTCTAATAAGTCAACGAATCTGATGGATAGTCAAAAGATCTAATAGATGGATAAAAAATATTGAATTGGACTTAGTTGTATCCTTACTTCCGAAGATCCAAGAACAAGCCTAGATTTCATTCCTGCTCAAATCAAATCAAGTGTATGAAGGAACACTCGAGTGAATTAATTTGCAAACATAATATGAACAAATATGCACAATAGCCTTCTATAAGAACTACTCAAGCTAGAATGAAGATACGATTCAAAATTATATTTGGAAGAAGTATTTATTGACCTGGATAGAATGAAGATACAATTCAAAATTCTTGAAGGACAAAATTCACAAACCTTAATTTCATCCATAAATAGTGGATCAAGGCTAAAGAAGGAGGTACAACCACAAAACAACAAACTCAAAAATCCTAAAAACCAAAGTCTTCTAGAGCTTAATTTTTCTATCTATTCAAAGTTTAAGATTTTAAATCTCTAGTAAATCCCTCATTAAATTTTATATTAATTATTTCTTAATGCTTCATTGTAAGTGTGGAAAAATTAATGTATCCAATCTACATTGTTAGAAGCAAAGCAATCAAGTTCCAAACTCTTGTAATCCAACCCGATAGTGGCTTTAGTGTTCCTCAAACAATCTTGGGTTGTCAGTTGAGAAGATTTGACTTGTAGGGTCAAGATGTTTTGTGCCTTCAACAATCTGGGGTTGTTAGATTGTGTGGAGAAGACTTGACTTGTATGGTCAAGGTGCTTGTATTCCTCAAAAGGGCTAGGGTTGTCAGACTGTTTTGAAAAGATTGACTTGTAGGGTTAGGTGTTGGGTAATTCAAGGTGTTGAATTAATGAATTGAATCGTTCTAAGTGAGATCACTGGACGTAGGTACTAAATTGGTGGTGAACCAGGGTAAATTACTAGTATCACTTTACTTCCACATTCCTTTTGTTTTGTTACTACTTATGCTCTAAGTCATCAAACCTGAACCAATTTTATTCAAATAAGGAAAAATAATCCAACTTAGACAAACCATATTCAACCCCCTTTCTCGTGTTTTCACTTTACAAAGGTCGATCTCAAGGATGAACAATTTACAATGTTTGGGGAATGATCCAATGATTCAACATGTTTGGATTTGATGAAGAAGTTGTTGGAGGAAACATCAACAAACCACCTTTGTTTGATGGTGAACATTTTGAATAATGGAAGGACATGATGGGGAGTTTCTTTATTTCTCAAGATCCTAGACTTTGGGACTTGGTGGAAGATGGTTATACTGCTCCAACAAAAGGAGAAAAGTTATACTACTTCTGATCATGTGAACAAAAGTCTTAGGAGTCTACCAAAAAAGTGAAGACCTAAGATTACACTTATTCAAGAAGTTAAGAATCTCAATATTCTTAAATCAGATTATTTGATTAACTCCTTGAGATCACATAAATTGAGCTTTCAGATGATGAACCCAAAAAGAAGATGCCAACTTTGGCTCTATAATCAAAGCAAAAGAAGGTTCTGAAGGCCACATCAGAATCAGGGGATGATGATTGAGATGATCAAAATCTAAACTCAAAGGATAAGGAGCTGGCTTTCATATCCAGAAAGATTTTAAAAGATATGGCATAACAGAAAGAAGCAATTTCCTCAAAGATATTCCAATCAGTCCAACATAGAAAGGGATGAAAAATCTGACAAGAAAAGCATCATATGTTATGGATGCAATGAACCCGGGCATGTCAAGTCTGAATGTCCAAATATGTAAAAAGGGAAACATCAAAGGAAAGACTCCAGATCCAAGAAGAAGATTCTGACGGCTACATGGGATGATTGTGATGAATCCTCTGATGACGAAGAGCAAACATATTTGACTTTGATGGCTCATACCAACTTTGCACTTGAATCCATTACATACACTGATTCTATGTTTGGAAGTGATTTAGTTGATGAAGAAATTGAGGTATTTTTTGACTTACGATATGACTTGACTAATGTCATAAATAATTTCTTAAATAAAAATCACAAGTTGTCTCTAAAACTTAAAGCACTAAAGAAATCAATGCTTTAAAAACTGAAAATGTTGAGGTCAAATATGAAAATAAAACCTTGAAAGATAGTCTTGTTTCAAAACCTTTAGAAAAATTCACATGTAATTATGATCAATATGAAGAAGCATTCCATGACTTTCTAGCTAATAGTACGAAAAAAAAGCAAGTATGTTCTATAATTACGGAGTTAGTAGAAATTGTAAAAGAGGTATATGATTTGATGAAACATTAATTGAACCTAAATTTATTCTCTCTAATAGTTTGTGTACCATTTGCTCTAAGAAAGGTAACTCTAAATCATATTGTCCCTTATTAAATATAAGAAAAAAACAAGATACATTTCAAGACTAACTAACCAGAACCCAACCAAATTTAGGTACCTAAGAACAAAATTATCTATGTTGCAGATGTCCTCCACAACAAAATTAAAATACCAATCATGGTACCTAGACAAAGGATGCTCGCGACATACGATGGGAGAAAGTCTATATTTCAAGACCTAATATTGATCAAAGGAGGCACAATAACTTTTGGAGGAAAAGCAGTAAGGCCATATCACAGGGCAAGGCACAATTTGTAACGAGATCGATCCTTTTATTAATGTTTTGTTTGTTAAAGGTCTTAAACATAATTCATTATGTATTAGTCAGTTAAGTGATAATAATTATGATATTATATTTAATCAAAAAAATATGCAAGGAAATTAGTAAAAAAGATAGATATGTACACTTTACAGGTCATTGGTAAAATAACATATATAATATAAATTTGTTTAGTCTAGAGAAACAAGATGTTAAGTGTCTATTGACAATAAATAAAGAGAAATTAATTTGACACAAATGGTTAGGTCATGCAAACCTTAGATTAATATCAAAATTGAACTAACTTCTACTAGTTAGAGGTCTACCTAAGCTTAACAACAAAACATAAATTATGTGTGAAGGTTGTCAAATAAACAAAGAACTCCTTTACTCTTAAGAACTTAGTCTCTATCTCCTTTGTGATAGTAGATGATTACATTATGTGAACCTAGATAAAATTCTTATGAAATAAAGATGATTGCCACAAAGTGTTTATTGCATTTTGCGAACAAGTAATGAATGAAAATGGTCTTAAGATGTAACACTTAGAAGAGATCATGGAGGAGAATTTGAAAACAAATTGTTTGAAAGTTTTTGTGATGAGAATGAAATCTCTCAAAATTTCTCGTCTCCTAGAACACCGTACCAAAAAGGAGTTATAGAAAGAAAGAATAAATCCCTTCAAGAATTGGCCTGAATCATGCTTAATGTGATGGATATTGCAAAACATTTTTGGGCAGAGGAAGTTAACAATGCATGCTATATTCAAAATAGAGCCTTAATTATGTCAATATTGAATAAAACACCATATGAATTATAGAAGTGTAAAAAGCCTATCATATCATGCGTTAAACAATTTGGTTGTACTTGCTATATGTTAAACACTAAAGACAACCTTGGCAAGTTTGTGTTATTTGTTTTATTTTTTATCATTAAATTGTTCAAACAATGAGGTTTTGTCATCAACAAACACTACTAGAAAATAGCCATTTTCAGACGACCTTATAGACGGATTTGGGACGTAAATCAAAAAACATTTGCACGTGTTCAAACAAAATAACAATTTAAGACGATATTCGAATGGACAAGATGTCGTCAAAAAAACCAGCGTCACAAATTAATACGTTCGTCCCAATTCCATCCAAAATGTGTTTTAGACATATTTTAGACGGTTTTCAAACGGACTTTAAAATCTAAATTTGTGTGATATGTGATAATGTTTGGACGTATTTCTTACAGAATCCAGTAAAATTTTCCTACGCTTTGAAGACATAAATTTTGAACTTGTTTCATATAGATTTTCCACTGCTTAAATAATTATTTTTTGTTTTAAAATTTGTTTTACACAGAGAAAAAGAGTAACCAAATATTATTATTTTTTTTCAAAAACAAAGTAATACAAACTAGACTCAATGTTCTAGCACAAAATATAACAAACTAATATTATCTTAGCTTCATATAATACTAAAGTCATTTAAAGATTCTCATAGATGTAGATCAAATTTATCAACCAAATCCAAAATTATCATCATTGTGTCCATTAGAGGTTTCACTAATTTCATTTGGTTCATCTTGTATAGGTGTCCCATAAGCAAAGTTTAGAGGCAATAACAAATTCAACTTTCTGAATAAAGCAACAGGCATGCTTTCATTTGACTCAACTCTCTTTTGTTGTTGCTCCAATTTGTGTTTGTGGTTTTGATTAATAAGTTCTTGCTCTTTCACCTTTTCTTTATGTTTTACTAACTCTTCTTCTATGTTTGTTTCCTTAGAGAAAATTGAAAATGAACCATTAGAATACTTTGAAGAGACATTTGTACCAATTGAACCTTAACCATAAGTTGGAGAAACATTTGAAGAGACATTTATTACCTCCTTATCTTCAGAGTTTGCTATCAATCATAAGTTAGCTTCTTCAGGTTCCTCTATTTATGATTCATCAGAATAATCTCAGGTCACCATCATTGATTTTTTCTTGAAAGGAAATTTCTTTGGTGCTCTTTTGTTCAAGGTACATTCAGTTTTATAATGTCCTTGTTTATTACATCCAAAACATGTGATTTGACTCTTGTCTACCATAGTTTTGAAGTTTTCCTTTTTATTTGGAAATCCCTTTTTAATCTGATTCCTTGTAAGAAGAACTATTTTATCATCAGCATCTTCTAGTCTGATTTCTTCTAAATCTTCTTCTGGTTGTAGTGACATGCTTTCTTGAGAGACTTTTAAGGCATTTGCTTTGCCTTTCTTTGTTAGCTTATCTTCCTACACTAGCACTTCATGTGCACGTTAGGTTCCAAGTAATTCTTCTAATCTGAGTATGTGAAGGTTCTTGGCTTGACCTATGGCTGTTACCATTGGTCTCCATATGACTGAGAGGCATCACATGATTTTTCTTACTCTGTCTTCTACTGAGTATGTCTTGCCTAAGGAGAACATGTAATTTACAATGGTTGTAAACATTGAGTATATTTCATCAACCATTTCTCCTTCATTCATTTCAAATAGTTCAAACTTACTTATGCCTATATCGATCCTTGTTTTTTCCTAATGATTGTTCCTTCGTGATGAGTTTGTAATGCGTCACATAACTTTTGAGTAGTGTCACATTCGTCGACTCTTTCTCTTTATTCCCTACTTAAAGTACATGGTAAATATAATTGAGCTTTTGAGTTTAAAAGTACCTTGGATTTATCTTCTGTTGTCCGAACTGCTTCTTTCTTTTTAGTAGATGTTGAAACAATTTGGTCGACTCTTGGTATGAAACCTCCATCTGTAATGATGCGCCGCATACATGTGATTTTAGAAACAAGTGCATTTTTCTTTTCTAGAAATCGTAATTTGTGCCATCAAAGTAAGGCAGTCTGTTTGACAGCCCTCCTTCAGCAATGTACTTGACTTTTGACATTTTCTTTATGAATCTTTTACTCTAGCACTTTTTGGTGTTAGTCCTTGGAGTTTGGCTCTGATGCCAATGGTAGTAACAATGTCTATTACAAGGAAGAAGATTTGAATTGTAATTTTCCCTTCTTAAAAATTCTTGTTAAAAACTCAAAGTATCTAACTCAAGATTGATCTTGGTTATAAACGAAGAACGTTCTTGCTTACTGAAATCACACAATTTTAATTCATCTATATAATATATGATTAGAAGATAAAAAGTAAATATAGATAAGGAAAGAGTTATCACACAAAGATGTATCCTGGTTCATCCAAATACGGGTTAAGTCCAGTACTCACAATTGTGAAATTTTCCACTAAGTACTTAAAGCAAGACTATTTAAACAATATAGTCTTAAGTTACAATGTGATTATTTAAAGAAGTTGGAAGAATTTGAGTAAGCTTAACTCTTGTTTGAGTTTATATTCTAGGATGTAGAAATCAATAAAAATGATTACGATATCAAGTTAAGAACATAACTAAATCTTGTGAAATGATTGAGAAGCTTTAAGAGATTCCAAATGTGATTGTATGAGTGATGTATTTCTTCGAATTTGAAGCTATGATCTATTCTTCCACTCGAGGCTTCTTTTATAGACTTAAAGAAGGCTTATGACAACTCATTTGACCGTTGAGAATGGTCCAACTATCATGTGTTAGTAAGTGGATAAGATCGACCTTAAAGAGGAATATTCTTGCATAGAAAGAATGATATTTGTTTCTACTTTGAGGGGTGTTAAGGTTTAAGCTTCGCTTGAGAGTTGTCTAAAGTGATTTCCTTCTTTGTATCACGTGTGTAGGCTGCTAAAAAGTACAACTATGGTGTCCAATCAAATTTGTTAAATTCGTACTTGATGCTTGCTCAACTTGGAGAATGATCATGCTTGATAAATAATAAAGCATAGCTTTTGCCTTTTTTCTTTGGAGTGATTATTATACTAAAATGATGCTTGTATATTTATGGTGAAACTCTAGAACATATTTTAAATAATGGAACCAGTCTTGTTATTTGGGAACTATGGTGAACGTTCTTTATTTTACAAAATTATGTTAAGAACGTTCTTCATTTCTCTAAATGAACTTGCTTCTTTTTAATATGATCTATCTTGATATTCTTGGTACCTCTCTTTGATTAACACACTCAAACACACATGTTTAATACCAAAACACTTAGAGTCATAATTAGAATTCTTAATTAACTTTTGTTAAATTATCATCAAAACAATTCCTTTTTTGTTTTGGTTATAACAATGTGAGAACAATTTAATGTACTAATATTTTAAAATAAGTGTCCAAGAAAATAGAACAAACATGTACATTCCTGACCTAGGAACAAATAAGAAGAAATGGTAAAAATCATAAGAAATAGGTAAAATAGAGGAAAACAAAATAATCAGAGGATACAATAGAATTGGAGGATACAATAAAGTCAGAAGATACAACATAATCACATGATACAACATAATCAAAGGATACAACATAATTAGAAGGTATGCACTGATTAGAAGATACACAATGATAAGAGGAAACTCATTGATTAGAGGATACACAATGATCCAAGGAAATACACTGATAAGAGGATACACAAAGATTAGAAGATATGTAATGATTAGAGGGAACACACTATTAAAAGGTGAAGAAAGTAAAAGACAAAATACTTTCATGTTTTATTACTACAACCCTAAGCTGTTTATATAGGAAAAGAAATAACAATAGTAATACTGAGTAATAGCAACAGAATAAAAATAAACATAATAATATAAAATAAAAGAGAATAAAATCTAATTTCTTTTTTATTCTTCAACACCCCCCCTCAAGTTGGTGCATAGATATCTGTCATGCCCAACTTGGCTATCAGTCGCTCAAAATTGGGTCTTGCGAAAACTTTTTGTCAAGATATCAGCAGTTTGCGGATTGGAAGTCACAAATGGTAGACATATAACTCCAGCATCAATTTTTTCTTTTATGAAATGGCGGTCAATCTCAATATGCTTGGTTCTATCATGTTGTACAGGGTTGTGAGCTATGCTTATTGCTGCTTTGCTATCACAGAACAATTTTAAGGGTGAGTCAACTTTCATTTTCAGTTTGCCCAAGAGTTTACGAATCCATAAAAGTTCACAAATTCCTTGAGCCATTGCTCTGAATTCAGCTTCTGCACTGCTTCGAGCAACAACCCCTTGTTTCTTACTTCTCCAAGTAACTAAATTTCCCCAAACATAGGCACAATATCCGGTGGTGGATTTTCTATCAGTAATTGATCCTGCCCAATCAGCATCTGTAAATATAGAGATTTCTCTGTCATTAGTTTTCTTGAAGTACAAACCCTTTATAAGATTGGATTTCAAGTACCTTAAGATTCGATAAACTGCCTCCAAGTGTTCTTCATAGGGAGAATCATTGAATTGACTTACAGCACTCACAAAGAAAGCGATGTCAGGTCTAGTGTGGGCTAGATAAATAAGTTTGTCGACTAACCTCTGGTATCTTCCAATCTCTACAGGAACACTGCCTTTCTCCCAAAGTTTAGCATTTAAATCCATAGGAGTATCTGCTGGTCTACACCCACTCATCCCAGTTTCTTCCAAGAGATCTAAGATGTATTTTCTTTGAGAAACAACAATTCCCTTCTTTGAGCGAGCAACTTCCATACCAAGAAAGTATTTAAGCGCACCTAAATCTTTGATCTCAAATTCTTTTTTCAAATTTTTCTTCAATCTTTCCATCTCAACAATGTCATCTCCTGTGAGGATAATATCATCTACATATACAATTAGAATTGCAATTTTACCAACATCAGAGAACTTCATGAACAGAGTATGGTCTGATTCTCCATGCATATATCCTTGCCTTTTAACTGACTGAGTGAATTTCTCAAACCAAGCCGTTGGAGGTTGCTTGAGACCATAAAGGGATTTTTGTAGTTTGCACACGTTTGAACCAAATTTATCTTCAAAGCTAGGTGGGCTATCCATGTTGACTTCCTCCTCCAAATCACCATTTAGAAAAGCATTCTTTACATCAAGTTGGTTAAGAGACCAATCTAAATTCACTGCCAAGGACAAAAGAACTCTAATAGTGTTTAATTTGGCAACGGGAGCAAAAGTCTCTGAGTAATCAATGCCATATGTCTGAGTAAACCCTTTAGCAACCAAGCGTGCCTTGTATCTTTCAACTGTGTTATCAAAATTATATTTCACAGTAAATACCCATTTACAGCCAACAATATTCTTTCCTGTAGGTAATGTCATGACTCTCCAAGTTTGATTCTTCTCAAGAGCTCTCATCTCCTCAAGAACAACTTTCTTCCACTTTGGAATTTTTAGAGCCTCCTGTATATTTTTTGAAATTTCTACAGTAGACAACTTAGAGGTAAATGCAGCAAATGAAGAAGACAATTTTGAGTATGACACATAATTAGACAAAAGATATTTAGTGCATGATCTAACAGGTTTTCTAATTGCAATAGGAAGGTCTATATCAGGATACTCGACATGACTCTTAAGAATAGAAGAAGATTTAGCTGTATCAAGATGATGTATTGGATTATCTATTGGTTTAGAATATTGGAAGGTTCGAGAATGGGTCCTTCATTTCTCTGTTTATGGTTTCTTCTTTCAATGACATTTCCCTTCCAAGTAGGGCCAATTGTAGTACACCTGCTTTGTGTCTCTTTATCTGAATCATTATGTTGTGGCATTTCAGATGGTCCTTCATCATTATTGAGATCAAGAATTTTATCATTGTGATTTTGACTTGAAATTGTCGCCCCCGAATCTGTCGAAACCTCATTCGTAAGTGGATCGAGTTCCAATATAGATTCTTGTGCATTTTCTTTTGGTGCATCAATATAAGTCTCAGAATTTTGTGACAACACTATATCATTTAAAGTAATGATGTTTTCAAAAGTAAAAGATGAATCTTCCTTAAAATTTCCCCCTGAAGATGAATGTCAGTAAAAAATGGTTGATTTTCAACAAAAGTAACATCCATGGTTACAAAAATTCTTTTTGATTTTGGTTCAAAACACCGATACCCCTTATGAGTTGGAGAGTAAGCGGTAAACACATATTTTATTGCTCGTGGATCGAGTTTGTCAAGGTGTTTATGTTCATGAACAAAAGCAGTGCAACCAAAAACTTTTAGTGGCAAATCAGCAGAGACATTAGTCAAAGGAAAATAATTTCGAAAAACATCAAGAGGTCTACGAAAATCTAAAACTTTAGATGGCATTCGATTAATTAAATATGATGCAGTTAAAACAGCTTCACCCCACAAATATTTTGGAACCTTATTTGCAAATAGTAAAGCTCTAGCAACCTCAAGAAGATGCCTATTCTTTCTCTCTGCAATTCCATTTTGTTGGGGTGTACTGACACAAGAACTTTGATGAATAACCCCATTTGCAAGAAAAAAATCGGACAAAGGCATATTAAATTATTCTTTATCGTTGTCACTTCTGAAGACTTGAATATTTGTTTGGTATTGAGTGTGCACCATTTTAATGAAATTTTTGACAACCTGTCCAACTTCCAATTTTTCTTTCAATAAATAAACCCATCAAATTCTAGTATGATCATCAATAAAAGTTATAAACCGTTTTTTATTAGAAAAGGTGTTTATTCTATTAGGACCCCAAACATCACTATGAATAACTGCAAACGGTTTTGATTGTTTATATGGTTGTGTAGAAAAAGAAGAACGGTGATGTTTTGCAAATTCACAAGTTTCACAATGAAATAAAGACGGATCCTTCTTAGAAAATAATTTAGGAAATAAATGTTTCAAATATGGAAAACTAGGATGTCCTAACCGTAAATGCCATAATATAATATCATCATTATTTGAAGAAACAAAAATAGATTCAAAGCAGGTACTTGTTTTTTGTTGGTCTTTGAAATCGAGTACATTGTCAAGATAATAGAGTCCTCCACTCTCCTTAGCATTGCCAATCATCTTCCGCGTGCTCAAATCCTTAAAAGTGCAATGAGAATGAAAGAAGTTAGCTTGACAATTTATATCCTTTGTTAATTTAGTAATGGATAACAGATTACATGATAAATTAGGAACATGTAAGACATCTTTTAAAGTTAACTTAGGTGACAAAATAACAGAACCTTTCCCTGCAATGGCTGAAAGAGAGCCATCTGCAATTTTAATTTTGTGGTTACCTGCACAAGGACTATAAGAAGAAAATAGACTCGACTCCCCAGTCATATGATCAGTAGCACTAGAATCGATAATCCAAGTATGGCTGGGAGTGACACTAAGTAGAGCAGTATTTGGAAAAATACCTCTTTGAGCTATAGAGCAAGAAGAAGTTTAAGACTCAAGAAGTTTGTACAATTGATCTAACTGTTCCTTGGTGAAAGGAGATGGGCTTGAAGGAGACTGCTTCTCTTGATCTGATGTACCAGCTTGGAGCGCATGACCTTCATTTCTTTCTTTTTTCTTTCAATTTAGATGTTTTCCATGGAGCTTCCAATATGTATCACGTGTGTGCCTTGGACTTTTGCAATGTTCGCACCATGGTTTCTTGCCAACACTCTTCCCATCTTCATTCTTAGTGACTAGGGCAGAACTTTCAACCTCACCAACAGAAGGTGACTTACCCATCATAACACCTTGTCTCGCCTCTTCTCTTCTAACTTCTGAGAATGCTTCCCGAAGTGATGGCAATGGGATATTTCCCAATATTCTGCCTCGGACTTCATCAAGCCGCTTATTAAGCCCAACCAAGAACATGAATACACGGTCGTTCTCCTGTCTCTTAAGAAACAAAACACTATCCTCACCGCACTTCCAATGATCATCATAGCATATATCCAATTCTTTTCATAGTGTCGTCAACTCATTATAATAGGTAGTGACATCTCTATCTCCTTGTTTGGCATGCCACAATCGTGATTTGAGATCGAAAATTTGAGAAGAATTATGAACATCAGAATATGTTTCTTTGACAGCCTCCCAAACTTCCTTCGCAGTAGGCAAAAACATAAAAGGTTTTTTGATTGTTGATTCTATATTACTAAGCAGCCAATCAATAATAGCAGAGTTCTCAGATTTCCAAAACCTGTAACTCGGATTAGTTGTGGCAGGCATTTGCACCTCTCCTGTTAGGAAACCAAATCTGCCCTTACCATCTAAAATCAATCTTGCGGTTTGGGACCATTCAACATAATTTTTTCCGTTTAGTTGCTGGATTTCAACCATGAGGGCATTAGAAGTTCCCTCATGGACAAAAAAGTTGTTGGAAAAACCATTATGGCTTCCTGGGCTGCTGCCATTGTCGATTGTGCCACTGCCATTGCCGCCTGGGCCACTGCCATCTGTGCCATTGCTTCTGCCGCCTGGGGTGTTGCCTAAATTGTCGGCGTTGTTGACTACTTCTGAGTTTTTACCCAAACCGTCGTGGTTGTCACCGCTACCCATAAGGGCTACCTTCCATGGGTACTGTGTGCCACAACTCAGTTGGTTGGAGCGCCAAACCCTGATTGTGGAATGGTTGGAGCACCAAACCCTAATGGGTTGTGGAAAGGTTTAAAGAACCCTAACCAGAGCTCTTGATATCATGAAGAAAGTAAAAGACAAAATACTTTCATGTTTTATTACTACAGCCTTAAGCTGTTTATATAGGAAAAGAAATAACAATAGTAATACTGAGTAATAGTAACAGAATAAAAATAAACATAATAATATAAAATAAAAGAGAATAAAATCTAATTTGTTTTTTATTCTTCAACAAAAGGAAACACACAAATTAGAAGAAATGCACAAATCAGAGGAAACACAATGCATAGGGGAAACAACGCGATCAAAGGAAGCGCACCCTTTGTTGGCTGTGACACGCTCAGTCTGATAAACTCACTCTAACTCTGATATACAACATGTTATGATATGTTGTCGCTTCCTTTGGAAAGTAATTCAACACAAGCACATTATAGACTTTGACTATGATATTCACATGTTAACATATGACTCTCCTTGTAACATTGGCACACTCCAATCTAACTTTGATACTTTAAGATCTACTTGTAGTATTTACATAATGACTCTAACTTTCATATTTCTAACTCTAATAAAATTCAATACTTATGATAAAAGTCAACGACAATGACAAAAGCCAACACACCTAAAAAAAGTAAACACATTTGATTAAGTTTACAAAAAGTCAACTCCTCCAAAAAAGTAAATGCCTTATATGAAGTTAAGTGATTCTGGAAAATTGTGCACGACTTAGAAGATGTGATTATGATAAAATCTATAAGATTTTTTATCAGATTCTGAAACAGGCAAAGTCTGCCTTTGATCTTGATACCTGAAAATTTTCCTCTGATTCTGATCGTGGAAGATGTGAAAACTCAGAAAAAGTCTTGAAAAAAATACAAAGAATGTTCTAGTTGATAACCTACCACTTGCATCGAATGGAATTTATTTGGCTAAGTAATTTTGAATTGTCTGAATCGGTTAATAATAGACTTCACCACTAAAAACGACAACAAATTTGAAATCTTCGGTAATGGGCAAAAGTGAAACAACACATCAATTCACCATTTCAAAGTAACGATTCAAAAAAGAACAAAACTAAAACAAGGCAATGTTTCATTTCAAAAATGAAGTATCACAAACTTTCAAAATTGCATCTATAAAAGGAATTATTTCTATTTCAGCAAACAAAACAAAAAAGTTGCTATTGAAAAATCTAAGAACAATTCTCATCAAACTAATATGCAAAAAATTGGCAACATCTAAAAAGTTAAGTCTTGTCAGATTTGAATAACAGTATCAAATACTTTGAAGAAATTTTGGACTTGGAACTTTGAAACACATGGATACAAACAATATTGATCCTACTTTGAACATCAAACACACTGATCAACAACAAATACTTAAAATAGATTCACAAAATTTATTTTTCTCTTTGCTTTTATTTTCTAAATTTCCTTAATCACCAAGTTGCGATAAAAATTAAAAAAAATAATTTAACAAACAATAACACAATTCAAGCATGAGGTGATTTCATAAGCCAATTTTTTTCAAATTTAATTTTAAGTTTGTTTAACATGTTAATTTGTTATTTTTAGTTCAAAGTTGCTAATATTTTGTTTTCCTTTGATTATTAGGAGAAGTGGTGGATTTGATGAAGATTTAAGTGCAAACAAAAGAAATTGTGGTTTGCTGGTATTGAAGGTTGTAGGTGGAAAATACATAAGAAGAAGGGGGGTTCAATTGTGTATTAGATTTTTAATAAATTTCTTGGCTAACAAATGGTGAAAATAAAACAAGTAAAAAAACAAAGGGAAGAGGGATAACACAATAATATTTCTTGGGTCACCACTAATCTGGTAGTTACGTTTAGTCCCTTCATCCAAAAGGATTTAAACTAGTAATTCAAATTAAATTACAACCACTTAACTTCACAAGTTAAGTCTTCTCAACATCCAACTTGAAAATCACAAGTCGTTGTGGATTTAAAGCCACTATAACGCGTCTTCAAAGTCAGCTTCTAGATTCATGACATTATTAGAGTTATAACTGTTGACTTTTTTAGAGCATTGAATTTTCATGTTGTGTTAACTTTTCATGTTTCATTGACTTTTTCATCAGAGTCATTGACTTTCCTTAGAGTCAAACACTTGCTTTTGTAGGAAGCAAAGTCTAAAAAATCGTAGTCAGAAGTAGTTGTTGGTAGAATGACCTCTATCCTTAGGAAGTTGTACACAATATTATTAGCCAGATTATCCAATTCCTTCCTAAGTGATGAACTTAATATTAAAACCAACTTGTTCAATATTAATTCCAATTTAACAAAAATAGATTCAAAACTTATTCAAAACTAAGATTCAAGATTAATTCCAATTTAACAATAATAGATTCAAAACTGAGATTCAAGATTAATTCCAATTTAACAATAATGGATTCGAAACTTATTCAAAAACAGAGATTCAAGAACACATGGATTATCAAGATAAAGAGTATAGAGATAGAGAAGTATGCACTAGGGATTTTTATACTGGTTCAACTATCTATTAGATAGTCTACATCTAGTCCCGAAATCACTTACTAATTCTAGCCTTTACTAGAAATGATTTCAGTATGTTTACAGACTGCACTTCAATGCCTATACATCTAACTCAACATCAATCTACAACAACAACCAATCTATCCTTAAGAACTAATCATCAAGCTCTAGCAAGATCAGATTGAGATCTCTTTTAGATGATCACACACACTCTAAAAGATGACCACCAATTTCACAATACTAGATTTCCAACAACAACCAATCTATCCTTAAGAACTAATCACCAAGCTCTAGCAAGATCAGATTGAGATCTCTTTTAGATGATCACACGCACTCTAAAAGATGACTACTAGTTTCACAATACTGGATTTCCAATCTCTTTCTTTTTACAAAGATGGTTCTTTCAAAAAAGAACTAAAACACTTGATTCAATCACAATGAATTCGCACACTAAGTAGTTGCCAATAATGTTTGTGAGTTATAACAATTTTTCTCAAAGTGTATTTTTCAAAAAGCTAATGAAAAAATATCAGTTATCTATCTTGTTTTTCAGTATATGTTATAAAAATTGTGATTGATTCAGTTTATATAGTTTCAGAAAAACATCAAACAAATCGATTTCCCAATCAATTTTATTAATGTGTATTACCACCTCAATCGATTTCCTAATCAATTTCGCGTTTCTTGTTTTTCTTGAAATTCTTGAAATAGATAAACAAATCAATATCCCAATCGATTTTATTAATGCGTATTACCAGATCAGTCCATTTCCTAATCGATGCTCGCATTTCTTGTTTTTCTTGAAATTCTTGAAATAGATGAACTAATCGATTTGCTAATCGATTTTTTTAATGCATATATCAGAAACTGATACTCAGTTCATATCAGAGTCGATTGAATAATCAATTATAATTGTTTTGTTCAAAATGCAAGATCAAACAATCGATTACTTAGTCGATTCACTTTCATTAACATAATCGATTTGGCAATCGGCTAATTTCTCCCTATAACTCAGACATTTAATCAAATCGATTTGCCAATCGACTGATTTGTCCCTGTAACTTAGATATTTAATTAAAATCGATGTGCCAATCGATTATGCAATATGTTTCTGATAAATGATGAACTGATTCATTCATGCAATCGATTAACTAATTGATTAGTAGAAAGTTTGTAACTTAAGAAATGTATATCAATCGATTGTCCAATCGATTTCTTTTTATCATAGAACACAGGTCTGATAAAAACATTTAAGTAATCGATTAACTCAGTGAAAACATTGTTCTATGAATCAGAAAATCGATTAACCAATTGATTTACCAATCGATTTGCTAATCAATTAACTCAATGAAAACTTTGTTCTATGAATCAGAAAATTGATTAACCAATTGATTGATTAACACACTTATTTTATGATTTCAGTTTTAATTGGCAAATATTAGATGTGTGAAATCATAATGATGAATCTAACTAATAAACACTATGAACAATAGATAAATTTATACATAATCTTCAAGCCTTGTATGATATGATCAAACTTTGCTTGATTGCTTGTGATCCAAGATTTGTCCAAGTGTAGTGTTTGATTCTTTCTTGAAATGTATCTAAACCCAAACTATTAGATTAATCAGTTAATGCATATACATTGTATGTTTGGAAGTTATATCAAAATCATAGTCAAGGAGGCATATATCTTACAATAGTGTGATGTTGAATTACTAGCCAGAGGCAACTTAGTATAGAAAGATTCAGATGATTGCCTCTAAGTTGCTTTGATGGGGGTAGCTTATTGGAGCATGTTGCACTTGACTTTGGACTCTTATCTTTAGAGGTAAAACCTTGGAGGCAAATTATTTGATTCAGATCCTTAATTTGAAATACATAGAGGTAGAGGCATCTCCTTTGGAGACAGAGAAGGAAACACGTTCTTCCTTTCCTTTTATTAGTCTTTTTATTTTGTTTCCTCCTAATTTGCTTGCTTGCTCTATTTCAACACAACGAAGGGTGCACATTATTGTTTTCCTCTATTCCCTCTTTTCATTTTGTTTCCTCTTCATCTTTCTTCTTCCTCTGATGTACAATCCAACATAGCAAATGGCGCGTGTTGTTCGTTTTCTCTAATATGTTTGCTTCTTATGTTGACTTTATTTGGTCACTTCCTCTGGTTATATCCTATGGTTGACGCACTTCCTCTAATCTTGGGTGCTTCCTCTAGCTTATTTTCTGCAAACTCAATTAAATTATTAGTGCATTTAGTTTTCTCATAAAATACATTTTGTTATCATCAAAACAATGTAAGGAATTGTTCTCCAAACCATCCAGATTCTGACAACCTCCCCCTTTTTTATGATGACAAAACATCCATTTTTTTGAACAATTTAACAAAGATAATAAAGCATAAGGCTTCCCTTAACAATAAGCATATTTAACATTAATAGTTTAGAGTAATTTTCTGACTTTTAAAATAACTCCCTCTATTTGATGTTTTTTTTTTTATTTAAAAAGAAAAACGAACTGGGGTTGTGCTCAAAAATTATTCTCCCCCTTTTGTCATTAGAAAAAGGAGTGAATATGTCACACATATTACACAAATACACATATATAAAATACTTTAGAGTATATCAACAATTAGAGCGTAACACACACACACACACACACACACACACACATATATATATATATATATATATATATATATATATATATAACTAAGAAATTCTATTCTTTCAAAACAAAACCATTAGTTAGTTGTAGAAATGATATTCAGATTTTCTTTTATAAACTCAAAGCTATCTATAGCAATGGGTTTTGTTAGAGTGTCTGCCCACTGATGCTCAATTTCAACAAAATACATATCTAAAGTTCCCTTCTAGACAAAGATTCTTATAAATGATGTTTTATTTCAATAATTTAGCCCTAGAGTGTAGAATGGATTTTTAGCTAAGCATATGGAAAAAAGTGTTATCACAAAATATAAGAATTTTACTCTCATGAAGCTTATAGTCTTCCAACTGATGATTCATCCATAGTTTTTGAGTACTACATCCTACGATTGAGATATATTCTACTACTGTTGTTGAAAAAGCAATGGTGCTTTGTATCTTGTTGGACCATGAGATCAAATTGCCACCTAGGAAAATTCAATTTCCAATAGTGTTTTATTTCTTTCAATTTAGTCTTCTGCATAGTCAGAAGATTACTTCTAGAACCACAATATCCCACTAAACTGTACTCAAAAGTTTACTTCTAGAATAACAAAAGTTAGTAGTACCTTTTAGGTATCTACAAATCCTCTTAATTGCTGTTACAAGTGGGATTCTTTTGGATCTTTATGAAACCTAGCGTGCATATTGACACTCTAAACATAATATCAGGCCTATATGCAGTTAATTAAAGTAAAAAAAACCTAACATGCCTTTGAAGGTTTTATGACAAAATTTCTTGCTTGTCTACACTTTCTCTAGTGAGCAAGTTGGATGTATTAGAGTGTTATTTATTGGTTTGTATTCATCCATCTTGAACTTCTTGAGAAGCTCTTTTGTATACTTAGTCTGGTGAATCAAAACTCCATTATGCTTATGTTAAATTTGAATTCCTAAGAAGAACTTTAGTTCTCCCGCCATGCTCATTTAGAATTCATGTTTCATTAACTCAAAAAAGTCTTGGCAAAGCTTGCCATTAGTAGATCCAATGACCATATCATCAACATAAATTTGAATTAAAAGAAGATAATTTTTAACTAATTTTCATAAAATGTTGTCTCAACTTGCCCTATTTCCAAACCATTTTCTAGAAAGTAATTTCTTTGATACCAAGCTCTAGGTGTTTGTTTTAGACCATACAAATATTTTCTATGTTTAAAGACATAATCTAGAAATAAGAAATTTTCAAACCTGGAGGTTGTTTGATATAAAATTCCTCATTTATTTTACTATTTAAAAAAAAAAACATTTTTTACATCCATTTGGTATGATATAATATTATTTTGTGCAACATAAGACAATAGAATTCAACTAGCTACAAACCTTGTCACTGAAGCAAATGTCTCAGTGTAGTCAATACATTATTGTTAAATGTCGTTGAGCTACTAGTCTAGCTTTATTTATTATTACAACTCCTTTTTCGTTCAACTGGTTTTTTGAATACCCATTTTGTTCTTATGGGCTTCGTATGCTCTGGTCTTAAAACAAGATTCTAGACATTGTTTCTCTTGAATTCATTCAGTTTTTCCTGCATTGCCATAATCCAACCATTGTTTGATAAAACTTCATCTACAAAGGTAGGTGCAATTTGATATAACAAACTAAACAATGATGTATGTTTCAAGGACGATCTAGTCTTCAAAAGATCACTTATTTTTCCAAGTATAAGTGAGTCTAGATGTGATGACTTGTCATCCAGTTCTGGATTCTAATGATTTTACTTGTTCTTTTGGTCTTTCAATATCTTCTAATTTGTTGATATCTTATGATTAATCTTGTTCTTCTACTTATGGTTTTCCTGGAAAATCATAATCTTGCTTTGACCTTTTAAAGTCAAGTTATTTTAAAATATATTTGAATAAGGATTTGTATGTTTTGTAGGATTTAGACCTTTTAGAGTTGTTGAGGTAAAAACTTTTTTGATATATGTTTTAATGACAATAAACCTTATGAAATAAATGATTAAGTTTTATGAATGGTGATATAAATGATTGCACAACAAGAAGCCATTCACATAATCAAAATGCATAAGTATCTACTCAATAATGAAAGAATCTAAAAAAGAATATATCATATTTCAATCATTCAAGAGAATGATTATTACATCTTCAAGATAACATCTTCATGAAGAAGATGATCAATTACATTCATACAACAATCAATGATCACACCATGTTATAAATCAAAGAAAATAGTGTCTTAACTAAACTTGAAATTGATGACAAGATCATTCTGGTTGACTAAAACATCATTTTGGTTAATTAAAAGATCATTCTAGTTTATCAAGATCATTCAAGTTTGTTAAAAACAACAATATGGAAAAGTGAAGATCATTTTGGTTTCTTACATCCTTTAGTCTAGTAAAACCAAGATCATTCTAATTCGTGAAAAGTACAAGCCTTCTTCAAAAACATCATTCTGGTTTATGAAAATACCAGCTATATTCACCTAAGATCATTGTGGAACACTTTTCATAAAGAATGAAAAAAAAAAATCAAAACATCAAGAACCATAACAAGATGTACCTTTAGACCGATGATCTATGAAACAAGTACAACTAGGACAACAAGGATAAAACTTGGATGTTGCATCTTTGTAGAAAGGCAACCTACGTACAAAGTAGAAAAAGACTCATTTCAAGGATCATCAAGATTAATGAATGGAGAAACTCTCTCAACAATAAAAGCTAAATTGTCTCACTTTGAGCATCAATCAAGATAAATGAATGACCAAGAAGAAAATCTCCAAAATATACAAAGATTTCTCTTCATTGAACTTCAAGTGAGAAAGATCACTAAAGGAGGTACACTCAATTCCAATTCTTATGATATTTACATCATGAAAAGTATGAATGTTCTTTTTTTTTCTTTTGCAATGATATTATGTGATTGATTGGATGCTCTTAAAATTAAGAATGCATAATATTTTTTTTATGTAAGTATGACTTTAAAATTTAATTGATTACATCACTCTTTCTCATTGCTTGTACATGCATACTATCAACATGTTTTCACTATTTGTTCCTACATTTTTTTATGATGGTGTAAACAAGTGTGCAAATCTAGTTTGATGTTCAAAATTATTGTCCCAGTTATAAAAATATTTAAAATAAGTTAGTACCTTTAATAATTAGACAAATGGCTGTTTTGTCAAGTATAATTCATTGAATGTTTTTTTTCTCACACTTTGCACGACAACATATTTATGTCCTTAAAAGCATTTTCTATCAAGCTCGCCAATTGTTTTGCATATATTGAGTAGCCTATACATTGCTAGATGCTTGAGTTTAAAATTTTGAATATGGCTTTTCAGAAGAAAAAAATTGAGATTATAATATGGCTTGTGAAAACAAATCCTTATTCAACATATTTTAAATATATATCTTTGTTTATGATTTATTTTTGAAGGATTTCCACAAGAGAATATATGTTTTGCCTTCATGAAAATGATTTTTGTCTCTTTTTTCTTTAAAACTCAAAACTAAACCAAAACAATTATGGCATGAAGTCAAAAATTGATGTGAGCATTTTGAGGCATATTAATATATGCTTTGCAAATGAGTCTTATTTGTTGCATACTTCTTTTGTGAAAACAGATCTCAAGTGTTTAAATATATTTAAGCATGATAAATAGAAATAGCAACAACCAAAAAGTCTCAAACACACTTACTTATGAAAGTAAGCTTGAACTTGTGCCTTATTGTTAATTTGCGTGTTTTCAAAAACTTAGTGAGAACTTATGTGAGCAAATCTCTTGGTATGTTTTTGATCCATTTAAAAAATTATTTTTTCAAAATAAAAACATTATTAGCATAAGAATATTTTATAAGGAGATAAATTATATTTGATATGATGTCACATTAATCTTATTTTGCTTCCCTATATGCACTCATTCTCTCTAGTTCTAAAAATGAAAAATGGATCAATTTCTAATAGAAGCTTGATCATGTTCAAATTGAAAGGTTGCCTCTTGTGAAAGAGGACAAAGAGCAAAGAGACATCCTGGTTGTGTTACGGAACTTTGAAATATTATAAATTAATAATTTCATAATATTCAAGGAGAGTTTTTAGAAAATATTATTTTCTTAAAACTAAAGTCAACTAATTGTTTTTTCTAAGAATAAGAGGAATATATATTCATTCTAATTTTCGAGTATGTTAAAATACTTGTATATAATTAGGTCATATTGCTTTTGTCATCATTATTCATATCTTGATTGCAATATTAACTAAAATGATTATTGATCATCATACATGGTATGTTCCTTGATGTTAAATGCAAACTTAACATGTTTGTTATATGAATGATTTGATCAACCACATGATTTCTATGTGCAGTATACTCATGCTATTGCACCCTACATTTTTACTTCATTTCTTATTCCCCAACCTTTTTGTTAGATGCCAAAAGGGATAGAGAAATATATGATGGATATAAGATGAAAGTAATTAATGAAGAATTTTAAGAATTAACCTCTTGCATGTGTTTAGGGGAAGTTTAATTATAATGCTACGAATTAAAGTCTTGCATGTGTTTAGGGGGTGTTTATTTACATGTCTATGTTGGCAAGTTTATGGCTTCTATTTGTTAACAATTTATATGACAATCTTTATTAATTTTTCCAAGATTACTAATCAGTTTAACCAATACAATTTACAGCATTTATTCAGGAACAAAATTGCAAGTAAATCAATATAAGTGTTCACATACAATGCTCATTCAAAATATCAATCAAGACAGAATTTTGCTAACACATACATTCAAGATTAATCATTCAAGCAATATAGAAATAAAGAGTAAGGGATAAGAAAATTGTGCACCGAGATTTATACTGGTTCGGCTGTCAGTATGATAGCCTATGTCCAGTCCCGAAATCGAACTGATTTCAGCCTTTTTCCAATAGAATTGTCTAGAGTGTGTTTTACAGATTGTCCAGCTCACACGACCTATCTATCCAAAAACTCTCTTGCTTCTATTGCGCACCCACCGTATCCCTCGAGTTAATCAACAAACTAGCCGAAGATAACGATGAAACTTCTTCTTGATGAACACCGTCATCAACGAAGATAGTTACCAGTTTCTATACTGGGTTTTTATAGAACTTTCTTTACAAAACGTTGTTTACAGAGATGACAAAAGATCAAAGATCAACTTATGAAGGCGACTCAATCAAACTATGAAATACACACAATAAGGATTTGCCAAGATAGTATTTAGTGTGTGTTTTCAATTCTTTCTCTCAAAGTATTTTCCCAGATCTCAGTGTTATAAAAAACGTGTATGAATTATTGTCTTGGTTGTTTAAAGAGTTATTCAAAAGTTATATCAAAGTTATGAGAAAAAGTGATTTGAGTCAGCTTATATATGTTAAGAAAAACAGCAGTAAAATCGATTCCTCAATCGATTTTATAAAGGTTTAAAAACATTTTAATCGATTGCCCAATCGATTATCAGGTTTCTTGTTTTTCTTGGTTCTTGAAAATATATGAATGAATTGATTTGCCAATCAATTCTTTTAATGCTTAAATCAGAAACAGAAGCAAGTTCATATCTGAATCGATTAGAAGTGTTTTGTTCCAACAACGAGATCAAAACATTCGATTACTCATTTGACTCATATTTATTCTCATAATCGATTTGGCAGTTGGTTGTAACTCAAACAATTACTTCAATCGATTGGACTGATCACAGTGACTCCAGTATTTTGCTCCAATCCATTCGTCAATCGATTTGCCTGGTCACAGTGATTCTGTTGTTTTATTCCAATCGATTTACCAATCGATTCAAATGGTTACAGTGGCTCAACTATTTTATTCCAATCGATTTTCCAATCGATTCAAATAGTTACAATGGCTCAGCCATTTAGTTGAAAATCAATGTGCCAATCGATCAGGAACTTGTGTCTGATATATGATTAAGCATTTCAATTTTTCACAATCGATTACCTAATTGATTAGTCTATATCTTGCAAGTTAAGAAACTAATTTCAATTGATGTCTCAATCGAATTGATTGATCACATAGGCTAAGTCTGATAAAAAGCTTTTTCACAATCGATTTGCCAATCGACTGTTTCAGTCAGTGGTTGGCTCTGTGACTTAACAAGTCGATTTCTCGATTGCTGTCCCAATCGATTGTCCAATCGATTGGTTGATTACAGAAGCCAAGTCTTATGAAAAAGAGTTTTCTGAATCGATTTTCCAATCGATTTGCAAAGTGTTAGCTTGGCTCTGTAAGTTACAAAATTGATTTCTCAATTGAATTACTAATCGATTGCCCAATGGATTGATTTAGACCCAGAGTTCAGGTTTCACTAAAATCCTTCAAGTAATCGGTTTCCCAATCTATTTACTTAGTGAAAACTCTAATTCTGAGTCAAGCAATCGATTGCACAATGGCTTCCTCAATTGACTTGCTAATCGATTTGTTTACTTGTAAATTTTAAGATTTCATTTTTAACTTGGGAAATACTTAAGCATGAAATCACATTGATAAGTCTAATAACTAACTACTACAACCACTAATGACACTAAGCAGAATTGCATCTTTCTCCAGTACATTCTTTACTTTTTGCTTGATTCCTTGTATTCCAAGCTTGTGTCCAAGTGTATAGTGATTGCTTGTTTTTCCTGAAATGTAACTCGGTTCAAACTGTTAGTTTTATCAAATGATGCATGAACATTGTATGTTTGTTAATTATGTCAAAATCATGATCAGAAGGACTTATGTCTAACAATCTCCCCCTTTTTTCTTAACTGACAAACATACAATTTTAACTAGAGTTTTACATTCCAAGGTTTAACATTATAATTACAATTGTTTAAACGCTCCCCCTGAGTTTTGGCATTCATGATTCATTTAAGTTGCAATAGCACAAAACAAATGCAAAGCATTAGAGTATCAGAGTACTATAATCACTATCAGATTATCAGAGCTATAAACATTTTCACTTCAGTAATATAGTATCAGAGCAAAGCTATAAAAGCTATTAGCAGCGGTATCAGCACATGCTTAGTAATGATATTAGCACATGTAAGTCAAAATATATTGGTATCAGAACTAATACATGTAGGTAAAAAGACTGGTATCAGAACATAAATAACTGGTATTAGCACAAATAGCACATAGCCACTAGTATCAGAACAGAAATCAGAACATGCATTTGCACATAGTATCAGAACATAACTAGTATCAGAACAAATAGTACATAGGATCAGAATCAGCATCATAACAGAACCGAAAACACAAGTTTAAATTTGTAACATTTTCTCCCCCTTTGTCATTGAATGCAAAAAGGTATAATAGGAGAGAATAGTGAAAATATTATTCATTTAAAACAGAATAGTTCAAAGAAATACCAAAACATTTACAATCCAACAAAGAAACTAAAATCCGATACACCTAAACTAGGACTGTTCCTCATTATTAGCTACGGGAGAGGTAGAGACCGCTGTATTAGCCTCAGCAGGTGTCTCCTCACCATGAGGTTCAGCACTATCTAAGTTAGTCAGATTTAGATCTTATGTTGCTTGTCGGCCTATTTCAGCAACATCCTCAAACGATAGCTTAATGCCTAAATGTTCCTGTATCGCAGCGACATCCTACGCAACTGTGTTTAGATTTTCCTGAAACTTACTCAGAACGGCTTCCATTCTTGCAATGAGTTTCCATAAACTCCAGCAGCTTGGCTAAAAACTCAGAATTGGCTACAACTGGCTCAGCTTGTTCCGCATTTGGCTAAGCTTGTACAGCATTTGGCTGAGGTCTTGTCCAAGTGCCGTTCACCCTTTTCAATTGCATTTGATTCACAATTGAATCTCCAAATGTGAGGGTGGTTTTGGAAGATTCTTCATTGACAATCGAAACTTTAAAATGTCTCAGAATCTTTGTGACTAGTTGTGGATAGGGGAGCACTAGTTTGCCTTATGCTGCTTCCAGCATATACTTCAACACAATCCATGCCCAGCTCATCTTGAGCTCTTTGCATAGACCCCATAGCAGTAGAATGTCCAGCTTCTGGACTATAGAATGATTGCCGGATCGTGGTACGGGCATCCGGGTTAGGGCGTACATAAGCATCCTTTGTTGGACCTTCATTTGACCTATTGGCAGTGAAATTGTTTCCACAAAGCCTTTGATCATCAAGTCCTGTACAGCCGTGTGCCTATCTACTGAAGCTTCCCAGCCTTCTTCCGCACAATTTGCTTTAGAACTTCCATAAATTGACTTTCCATGAAAGGGCAGTCTTGACAGATTTGAGAATTCTTCAAAAGTCATGGAAATTCTCTTGCCTTTAACTTCAGCCTTGAATCCGTTGTCAGTGAGTGAATGTTGAATAAAAGGCTCTAATCAGGTGTGGGTAAGTGTCAAGGGAGCAGGAAAGAAGAGTTTCCAAGACATGAAATCTCAAATGGTTTTGAAATGCAAATCCATTTGAGTCAGAATAAGCAAAATCCATAGTTCGTGCTTCATGGATTTTGCGTTTGATAAAAGCAGGTGGCAAGTCAGATTCTTCAGCTTGTTTAACTTTAGCAGGTTGAGCTTTCTTGGGTTGAGGAGAATGGATATGTTTCTTCTTTTTCGGAGCTGTATCCTTCATAGCATCAGCCATTAACTTTTCAGTGGGAGGAGCCTTCCTCTTTTTTGATTTCTCCTGTTCAATGGCAATGCTCTTTCCCTTATCTTTGGCTAAGATTTTGTGGGTAGGAATAGAAACTCTTTTGGACATTGGGGGTGGTGAAGGAGTTCTTCCACTGGATTAAGAAGAAGGGGTTGGTGATGGTGTTCTTGTGGAGGTTTGCTTAACACGAGCCATTGTATGATTAAGGTCGTTTAGAAATGTGTGAGAGTATTAGAAGGATGTTTGGTTTGCAGAGAAAGGCAGAAAACTGTGAGAGGTTTGAGAAAATCTGGAAAAATCTGATAGGAAATCGATTTAGGGTTTTAGTAGGGTTTAAGTACTCATGTTGCAAATCGATTTGTTAATCGATGTTCTTAAGTTCTTTGCGCGTGCTACATCGATTGCTCAATCGATTGAGTTATCGTTACTGGGGAAATGAAATCGATTTAGTCGTAATTGTCTCTAACGGATAGTAAAACTTTTGCAACGATCATATTTGAAATCGATTCCCAAATCGGTTGTATTTAATTACTAAATCGATGTCCCAATCGATATGATAATTGTAATTGATCAATGAGTCACGAAGAGAAAATGTGTGAAGGAGAATATCTCTAAAGCACATAATGAAAATCTTACAGTTGTGAGGACTAGACTAGCCCGTGTTGGGTGAAACAATATATTTTTTATTTGTGATCTTTCTATCCTTTATCTTTAATTATTTGCACACACAAATCACACTTCACAAACTAATACGTTTTATTTAGTTCTAACATATCAAGAACTTTGTGTTTTGACCAAGATTGATCTTGAGTTAATTTAAATTAAGCACAAGAATCAAAATTTTAAAAGGATCGCAATTCAAACTCCATTTCTTGTGATTGACATTGCTACTTCAAGAGTATCCCAAGAGGATGCACTTTTGTGATTTTGAGTCAAATTTTCCAAGCTTATTTTGGTGTTTCAAAATACAACCATGTTGTCTAAAGTAGGAAATGTTGGTTTTTTTACCCTTCCACAATTCATAAGGAGTCTTGTTTAAAATAGGTATGGTCCAGACTTTGTTCTAAACATCACATGCAATATTCAATATTTATGCCCATAAGTGTTTTACAATATTCATTTCATTAATCATAGTGTGTGTCATCTCTTGAAGAGACCAATTTTTTCTTTCTAAAATACTATTTTGTTAAGGTATTCTAGGAGAAAAAAAATTATGTGGGATGCCATTCTCTTCACAAAAGTTTTCAAAAATGGAGTTTTGAAACTAACCACCAAGATCACTATGAATTGTTGTGATTGGAAGATATTTTTCATTTTGCACTTGCTTACAGAAGGTAGTGAATATCTTATGTGAATTACCCTTATGTCTTAGGAATTTTAGCCATGTTCATCTAGTGTAATCATCAACAATAACAAATCCATATTTTTTTTACCATTGACAGAGACAATTTTAATTAGACCAAACAAATCTATGTGTAAAAGCTCAAGGGTTCTTATTGTGGAAACAAAGTTTTTTGAAGAAAAATAACTCTTAGTTTGTTTTCCTTTATGGCATGTTTCACAAAAAACTTTTGATTTGTACTTGAGATTTGGCAGCCCTCTAACCAATTCCAGTTTTCTCAATTTAGAGATTAATCTCAAATTAGCATGACCTAATCTCTTGTGTCAAGTTAGTTGTACCTCATTAACAAACATGAGACGTTTGACCTTATAATTTTCTAGATTAAAAAAATTTGTTTTGTACTAGTTATTATGCCTTTGACCAGTAAAAAGTATAGTCCCGTCAGTTTGATTGATTGCCCTATAGGACTTTTGATTGAAGACAATATCATAATCAATGTCACTTAATTGACTTATGCTTCAGTCCTTTAACAAATAAAACATTTTAATAGAGGGTGAAAAACCATTACCAATTGTACCAGAATTCGTGTGTCAAGAGTACAAACGTCGTCAAGTGTAAACATAAAGGATTATTGGCCTTTGATGTTTATCCTTATAGGTATAATCACGATGAAGCTGAAAGGGAAAGGACAAGCAACCATTACACCTAGGCCGCAATGAAGATTATGGCCTTATATCTTGGTCAGATTTTGTAACAATTCATTTATTATGAGGGAAGTCTGATGGTTGCTGCAATAAGGTATAAAAAGGGTAGTTGTAAGGACTATACAAGGGCACAAAAATCATCATAATTAACACAATTTTCTTAACCAAAACATAGTTTATCTTGCTTAAGCGCTTGTTTATGCTTACTACTTTTGGTTTTGAAGAAAAGTTCTATTTCTTGCTTCTATTATTCTTTCATTCTTTTTCCTTTATATTTTCAATGTCTTTATTTTATTGTTTTGATTCTACTATGGCACGTGTAAGTAGACTCTTCTTATTTTGAGATTGTGGGAATTCCAATAATAGATCTCTATTAAATTCCAGTTCTTTCTATTTGTGATCTTTTTGTCCAATATTAATCATTATTTATTAAATTCCAGTTCTTTCTATTTGTTGATCTTTTTGTCCAATATTAATGATTATCATGTTTGTATGTATACTAGTTACATGAACTTAGGTATCAATGAAGTATTGAAATGTGAAGTTTGATACTTGATCTACAGTACTGAACAAGAGAAATAAATCATGAAAATAGATCTGTTAATTTATCCACAATGAAAATAGGTAGGTTATTAGTTTAAAATTCAATTTTACTCTTTGAAAGAAAGCACTAGTTACAATAGTTTATCTTATCTTTAAAAGTAATACTCATAGCTTAAAGAAGATTGGGCTTGTCCAATAATTATCATTTTAGCTAATTATCATAGTGAAAAGAGTAGGGATGACAATAAAATTCGCACCCGCAGGTACTCATCCGAACCTGCTTGATATGAGCGGGGAAAACAAGCTTTAATTGGGTGCGGGTGTGGGTGCGAATTTTCCCGACATTAAAATTCGGGGGCGGGGGCGGGTTTGGGGATGGTGATATCCATCCCGTACACGCACCCGAACCTGCCCCACAAGTATTATTATTGTAATATTTAAATTTTATTTACATATTTAATATATTTAATATTTTTTTAAGGTTTAGGATGCGGATTTTTCCTGATTAGTCGGGTGCGGGTGTGGAGGAGGAAAAATCCGCCCTTGCCCCGCCCCATTATTTGTCATGCCTAGAAAAGAGGTTGCTACTCATTACAAAGTCTTTGTGGGAAAGATAACCTTTACTATCTGATAAAACCGTGCAATCACGGGGTTATCAAGTCCAACATTTTTCAAATGTGCTACGGTGTACGAATCTTCTTGATTCTTACATTGTAATGTCAAGGGTTATGAATTTGTAGTCCTTATATTCTATTTACACTATTCTCTAACTAAGTGGCAATGAGTTTTAGGGTATTTTTGTAATTAGATGTTTTTGTAAAAATTAATTAATATTCTTTTCAAATTGTATGATATGTTTGAAATAAATAAATAAAAAATGAATTTTTATCAATTTTTTTTATCATTTATGGTTCTTCTTCCACAATTTTTGGTTAAAAAAAATGTCACACCATTTCTTCTCGATAATTAAATGTAACGTGATATTTGAGTAACAAAAATTCAAGCACTACCTTCCTACCAAAATATAAGACTCATTAATAAAATCACATAAATTAAGAAAATTAATAGTTAACTTAAGTTTGTTGAAAATATTGATTTTACAATTTTATTTTTAAACAAAGAGAATTAGTGAATGTTTTTATTTTAGTATTTATTATTAGTTGTAGAAAAAGAAGTTAATTAAGTAAAAATATACTAATAAAAAAATAGTTAATACAGTTAAAAATTCAAAGATAATTTTATAAAAAGAGATAAATAATTTCTCAAAGATTATATTTAAGAAAATTTAAACTCTAAGAATAAAAATGGTTTGGTACACCATTATTTTAGAGTCTTTGTCCTACTCCTAAGGGTTATGTCCTGTCAAATAATGACCATGAAAACGTGATAAGATAAGAAACACATGCATGCAAGAGCAAACCAAAACTCTGGTCCATACAAAACCAAAAGGAAAGAAAGAGTTATGATTATGAAGAGCAATGATGGCTATAAACTTCAACTTTTATCAAAGGCTTTGCAATTTTATTAATAATGATGATAGAAGAAGCATTCAACGTAAAGATAAAAGAGTCTAGTTGGAAACTATTGTAGTCCAAACTTCAAAAAAAAAAAAAAAAAAAAA
>JBBPBT010000183.1:9788973-9842569 GCA_037974875.1 Cicer bijugum
TTTTAATATTTACGACAAATATCATGACGTAATTTTAAAATATGCGCTTATATTTATACAAAGAAGAATGGAAACACTAGCAATTCACTATGTATAACAATCCGTTTTGAAAATAGTAGCGGGATTTGTTAGATTTTAACCAATAGAATAGTTTTTATCTAAAAAAAATTGTGTTAGCACTCATCAATAAAAGAGAATGCATAAAAAAGAGAAAAATGCATTTCCGTAAAGCAACAAAGTGAAGAGCAGTTCATGCAATAATATGAGTTTAGTTGTTAGGGTTAGTGGATATAAAAAGTTTTATATGATCAGTACATCAAAATTATTTATATTTATTGGTACGATTTTAGACATAATTATAATAAAAATAAAATATTTTTATGGTATAAAAATATTTTACACTAACGTTGTATATCAATAAAATTCATATAGTATATGTCCATTATACACAATCAATCAAAGACAAAATAAAAGTATATCCTTAATGCTTTTTTAGAAGAAGTAAAATGATATTTTATTTTCACAAAAAAAAAATCACATATTATACGAAAATAATTATTAAATGTCCTTAGTTCTTTTTATTTATCGTATCTAAATTCTTTATAGTTTTAGATTCACTCACGCATTCCTTACTATCAATAAATTGAATTGGTAGACAAAGATTAAACTATTCACATTTTGATTTATATTATTTTGAATCCAATATATTGAATTGGATTAAGAGTAATTTGATCTTCATCTAACATTTCTCATAAATTAATAAATGCGTGAAATCTTGAGATATGAATTTCTCAGAGTTAATAATCATTATTCAATTTTATCACGTGATATAAACCGTCATATTACGATTAAATTATCAGCATAACGAATTTGACTAATCAAATAAAAAAATATAACATCAAACTAGAACCATATGATCTTAATATGATTATCAAGATCCACCACCACTACATGGTTACATTTCAACCACAAATAATCCAGTCCCAATCCTAATGAATTATTGGGGCATTGCTATCCTCACCCCCCCCCCCCATTTATTACTAACTAAAAGGGTGAAAATTGGCATGTTGGTGACCCATTTGAACATGTTTTCTCTCTTTACATTGCAGTATTGTGACAAATATGGTGAGAATGTGGGACTCACACCAATAGAAGAATGGAGAAAACGTTTGTGCATTTCATCAATAATTAACGCTGATGCCAACTTGGAGACATATAGAGACTCATGGGATGATGATGAGCTGCTTCAAGAGGCCCTCCAAAGTCCTCACTTTACTCAACTTGGACTTGAAGATTGATTCTCTTCTCAAAACCAAAAATATTTAAGCATAAATTATAAATAAAAAAGTTGAGTTTAATAACTATGCCATGTAAAACAACAAGTTTTACGCATGTGTTCAATTATATCTTAACTTCCATTGTGTTGTTTCATTATCTTCCCACATAAATATCTATATTGTGATATATACTTGGATATTGGTGTTTGACCCAAAAAATAATTGGATATTTGTGTAAAAACTCTATTACATTTTGTTGACACATCGTAATTAAATCTTAAGAAAATACCTAGTGTCTATTCAAATAATTGGATTAAGTTAATTATTTATTTTGGTGAAATGTTTATGTTATTTCTAAAATTTAAAAAATTGCTAAAGGGACAAAGGGCAGCATGCACATTAATTAGAAGAGTTATTGTTGTTTTGTTTTGTCCATATTTTTATGATTCATTTTTTTTCTTCTTATAAATAAAAATGGATTAAGGAAAGTATAAATGATACTCCAACCTGGTTACGATAACAATGATTTACTCATTTTGCAAAGATATTAAAGAACACATAGGTATCGAACTCATGACTTTAATTAAACATAAGGTACAAAATTATTGAGCCAACAACTCTATCATGTCAATTATAGACGTTTATACATACATATATTTATTAATATTTTAGAAATATCTCACAATCCCCCATCATTTTTAAAATATACTTAGTCCAATAATTTTTGAAATATCATAGTTTCAGGTAATGGTATCTTACTATTTAAACCACTACTTAACAAGTTATGGGTTTCACTAATTCCAAATAGATTGGTAGACAAGCTTTGAACCAGTTATTCATTAGAACAAGTGTGCACAACTTACACATGAAATCTCGATACTATCGAAAGAACACTACAAGAAAATGTCTGAATACCTACGAAAAATTACTCACGGATCTCAGTCCGTGAGTAAATTATTTGGCATCTATGGAAAATCCGTATTTATACTATTTATAAAATAATTTATTTTTTAAAATTAATTTTCACGGTTGTTGCGTGGGTAAAATTAAAAAAGATCGTGGGTAAAGAAAGAAAAATACAACTCTCGTTGCAGTAGTTCAAATTTTTTTCGTGTTCTATTTACCATTCCATATATGAAGAAAATAATCCGTCAAATATATAAGTAAAAAAAAAAAAAAAACTCACTCTCACATAACTTAAAAAACTCACTCTCAAGTAGCTAAAAAAACTCACTCTTTCTCACTTGTCTCTATAGAACCCTAAACCTTTTCTTCTTTTCCCAACCTCATCCAGATTGCAACCTTCTCCAACCCGGATTTCCACCGCTCGTCAACTCATACTGCTCCGGCCGCCACCTCAATGTTCGCTCGCTCTCGTTCACAGGTTCTCCCTTGCTCTCTCGTTCTCTCTATCTCTCTCCCTCTCTCTTTCTCTCGTTCGATTTTTGTTATCTGTCTCTCTCGTTCGTTTTTTGTTATCTCTCTCGTGTGCTCTCTCTAATTCGTTCTATTTTCATGATTATTTGTTGATTAAAGGTAAAAATAAATGATTTATTAGTTGATTTGCAAACCCTAAATCATTCTCCGATTTTGATTTGCTCAAAAGGTTCAACTATTCATGTTTGTTCACTTTTGGAAAGGGGAAATTGTAAATTTTTTTCTTCCATATTTGTTAATTACTCTTCATTTCTTCTTCTTCATTACAGGTTCACTTTGATTGTTTGTATCGCGGAATTACAGCCATTTCAAGTCAGGAATCTAAACTCTTTGTTGGAAATCGTGTTATTGCTCAGGTTCCAATTAATTACTTTACTGTGCTAAGCAAACAGTTGTCATGGATAGAAGATGAAATACTAGTTAATGAAGATGTATTTATGAAAATAATGAAAATAATTTTTGACACAACTTTTAGAAAATGAAAATAAGAAATATTTTCAAGTAAATGGACCCTAATGTGTCTGATTTATGTGTGTGTGATCAATGGAAGTTGCAACATTAGGCTACTAATATTAGCTTATCATAAAATTGATTAGTTAGTTTGCTTATCATTAATCTTCTAACTGTTAGTTGTTATTAGTTTGTTAAAACAATTATTTATTATTAGCTTATCATATAATAGATTAGTTAAATAGTGTTGAGTTCTGTGTCCAAAGTCATATTTCTTATATACTTTAGTGACCTCTTGCCTGGAAAGAAAGAAAGAAAGAATGATGGTTGTTTCAAGCTTTACTTGATCGCGTTGAATGCTGATGAATGCCTGTTTTATGCTCTTGAAAGCCATATGAATTCAAGGTGGGAGCTCAACCTAGAAAGGAAAGGAAAGGAAGCGCAAATTTGTAGACAACCCCAATGGTTTCACGACAAGAAAAATAATTTATTTGCGGCAATTGTAAGGCACATCTACGGCGGTTATAACCGTCTCCAAAAGATGATTGTGACGGTTCTGCAATTGTCGAGGACTCGTGCGTCGCGAGGCCTGTTTGCGACGGTTCCTAAAACCGTCGTTCCAACTGTCGGAAACATTTGCGACGATTCCTAACCGCCTCTATCTACAGTTTGCTACGGTTTCTAACACACACAAGCATATTTGTTATTTGCGACAGTTATCAACCGTCGCTATATTTATTTGGAGGCAGTTTGAACCGTCGCAAATCTAATAATTTAAAATAATAAAATATGGTATAATTTTTTTCCTATTTTTTATTAATTAAAATACAAAATATTCATAAATATCATCCACATAATTTAAATGGATAATTATATAACAATTGTACCTAAATCCAATTTATATAATTTTTTCCAAAAAAAATAACACTAATTCATACATTGAAGTTAATTGAAATAATAAATAAAGTTATTTAAATATTCAAAACATTAGTGGAGTGACTAAACATACAAAATAACTCCATCAAACATAGAAGTTTATCCAAATATCTAAAAAGTTCGTAATGATGTTCTACGATCATCAGGTTGGTGGCTAGACGCAGATGAACGTCTACCTTCTATTGGCGATTCTATGTTTGTTGCCTGAAAAAAAAAGTATTTATTAACCTCAATGAATATTGATAAATATTGTAAAATACTAATTAATCGAATTTCTTATATAGCTAGAAATAAACATTACACAATCGATATTTTTAACTAAGGACAAACAGTTCTCACACGATTTTTTAAATAGGTTTGCTATGAAAACATATTTACCTGTTTTTCTCTAGAATTTTGTATTTGCAACAAGAAAGCAATTTGCTCCTTCAACGTATCAACTTCAACATCCCTTTTCTTTAGCCTATCGATTTCAGCTTGCATTTTCTCCATCTTTTCATTAGCTTCCGAGGAAGACATTGAACTTACAGAGTGAGAAGTAGATGTAGTAATTTGAGACGGTGTTATTCCAAGTCCTATACAACGAACATATCCTGGATGTTCTTTTCCAAAAACATTAACAAATGCTTCATTTGGAGAAAGAGTTTTCCCAATTTCAGCTTGCAATTGTTCCTACGCAAACATATGAAGCAAACTAAATTCCTATTTGCAACATAAATGTCTAACTTTGCAACTCACTATTACCAACCAAATAAGAATCTTTATAGCTTTGCAACTCACTATTACCAAAACTAACAGTTGCATCTTTGATTTATAAAGTGGTCAATAAGAAATAGTTACAATCACATAAGACATCTATTATTTACACTTACAGATTTTTCCTTGGCCTCATCATTGACAAATGACCCATCAGACTTTTTATGACAAATTGAATACATTTCACCCCTACTGTATTTTCGACCATCTCTCAGTTCCTACAAGTAAACACATGTAATAAGTACTTGTTCAATTAAATATGCAATCAATAGTAGATTGAGTGAAATCCTACCAACTCATCCCTCTTCCTTGCAAGCGTCTTAGAGCCTAATGTATGAATGATTGTTAGCTTTTCTCTATTTGCATCATTTTTATCAGCTTTCTCCTGCAATGATAACAAATGACATCAAAAATCTAAACAGCAGAAAATAAATGACAATGTAACAAAATAATGATTACCATTGTATCCTTCTTATGCTTGTATTGGACAAAAATAGTCCAATGGTCTTGATTAATAGAACGTGGATAATTTTGTAGGTTTTCCTCCAAAGAAAGATCCCACTTATAAAATTTCTTAAACAACCTACATCGTGTATCTCGCCATTTCTTTCCAAGGCTCGTAAGGATATATTTTTTGTTGTCTCCATCGTCAACAAAAAATTTTGACTAGAATAATCAGTAAAAAGAATTAGTTTACAATCAAAACAATAAATAAAGAATATTCAATTGTTTATCATTGATACCTGTATTTTATCCTTAAAAATTTCATGTTTTTTTTTCAATGGAACTAGTTTCCAATTGTCGTACATTATAGGAAAATCCTTAAACTTCCTTGCAATTTCGCCCAAAAAACCGCCTAACAAACCAGCAACTAATCCTACTGGTTTCCCAGTTGAATTCCATCTAGTTATTATTCTACAAACATTTGACACATAAGTGCGTCTTGGAAATATGTCCCGCCTCATCTAACACATAATTCAAAGAAATATGTCATATCATAATCAAGTAAAACAATTAAATTTTCTAAATATAATTAGACATTAGATAACATACTAAAAACTTCTACATCCCAATATGCAAAATTTCGTTTTTGAGAAATTTCTGGCTCATATTCTACCACATCTTCAGAGTGAGAGGATGTTTCTTAGAAAATTTTTTCTTCTGTAGTTGGTGGTGTTGTCACCGGATAATGATGTGGTTCTATCATTTGGTCTTCCGGCAATGTTGTTGCATGAGAAGGTGGAGCTTGAGAAACTGATGGATTTGTCGGTTGCACTGCAGTTGGTGGTGTAGTTATTGGAGATGGTAATGGTTCTATCGGTTGCATTTGTGGAAGTGTTGTCAAAAACATTCAAAATCATCATTGTAGAGGAAGCACGGAAAATAAAAAACGCAAGCACGAAAAACATTTTCCAGAAAAGAGAAATTAACGCAACTAACCTGAAAACATGTGTGGAGTGGAATACTTGCTGGGAAACGAAGCAGGATCGTCGCCGGAAAACGCGAGCAAAATGGAGGCCGGAAAATGCAAGCAGAACAGAGGTCGGTAAACACAACTACAATGAAATCCAGATAATGCAAGCAGAAAGGAAGCCGTAAAACTCTAGCAAGAAAATGAAACTGAACATTGTGGAGGGAGGAACGACCAGAATGGCATAAAATTTTATTTCTGAAATTTTAGGGCAAAAGGGTTTTTTGGTTATGAGACCTGAGAGAGAGTTTTGAAGGGGGGGGGGGGGGAGGGAAAAAGAACCAGCTGGATGTCAAAATGGTTAGGGCATTTCTAATTTCGAATCAACTATGGCGGCAGTTGTGAAAAAACGCTGCAGGAACCGCCGCAATGTATGAACGCAGGCGGTTTTCTAAAAATCGTCGCAAAGCATGTGTCGCAATGTTTCAAAATTTTTGTAGTGTTTATTCCCTGCATAAGCAGCACCAAAACCTTCGTCGGCAATGTACACAATAATTGAAGGAATACGAGTTGGTGGAAAGGTGAATATTGAAATACATTGATTTTGTTGCAGTGTGTCATATATTGTTTTTTTAGCTAAGTCGTGACTTTTCTTGTTCTTTGAAATGATGGTTGCAGTGAACTGTGATTGTTCCTCCTGAAAAAGGGTATGGAAAAAAGGGAATGAGAACTGATTTTTTCATCTCAGTTTTTCAATATGGATGCTATTTTGACTTATATTATGTTGTTCTTTTTTTATCTGATATCTTTTTCATTCTCCCATTTTGATTTATTAGTTAAACATGGCTTGAATCAAGGATTGCTTTGTGTAGATGTAGATAAAAAATTTATGTTTACTTTCTGAATTCGAGTGGATCTAGAAATAAGCAAAATAGTGAATTAACAAAAGTTTTTCTTGTAGCGCGCTTGATCGATCCACCATCAATGCCTCTGTCAGGAAAAGCAACAGATTGGTGACAGTTGAAGAAGGGTTTCCATGAGAAAATTGATGGTGCACTGGTTGAGAAAATTGTTGGGGCTGATGTTCCCATGCCGTATGCAACAAATTTGGAGAGGTTAGCTATCCCATAGGTAATGTTTCTTAAATATTACTTAGAAGGTTTCAATACATGTGTATGGATAATTTGAATCTATTTGCTTGATGGTATATGTCGATGAGCAGATTGAAGATATCATTCGTGCTACGAAGAGAGCATGCCATAGATCTGTACTGATGGCTGCAACTCCTTAATTATCAATCTAGTTATGAGATTTTTCGTCTCTTGGTTAGTTCTTAGGTAACTCCCTAATTATCAATCTAGTTCTAAGATTTTTCATCTCTAGTGATCGAATTTTTAGTTACATTATTATCTAGTTCATTTTCTTTCCAGTGGAGCGCATACTGCACTTGCTATTTGAGATCTCCAATTTTTTTTTATTGTTGTATTGGTTGGTGTTTATGTCCAAATTACAGGTTTCCTCTATAGCTATAGTATATATGATTAATATTATTGGTATTTTGTTAAGGGTGATATTCAAACCTCCGAACTCTTTATCAATTTACAATTTACCTCATGGCCAGATTTAGACATGCTACCATTTGGATGACTAATAGATCCTTGGTAATAAGGCCATATTGTTGCTTTTTCTCATTCATGTATGGATATCATGATCTTTGTTATTTTAATGAGTTGGTGGTCAACAATGTACTTACATACCCAATTGCTTCACTTATTGACTAAGTTTAAATTATTTATTAATGTACTATAAGTTGTATTTACTGTGAGTAATTTACCTACGTTTCTACCCACGGAAAATCTATGAGTAACTTTACCGACAGAAAAGCTATCAGTAATGTTACCCACGGAGAGTCGGTGAATCATACTGCCACAGACATTCCTTAACTAAATGTGTTCCACTGCTTGTCCGTCGGTAATAATATTCCTACAAGCGAAATAGCTACGAACCCGCGTCCGTGGGTAAGTTGTGAGTAATTTTACATTACCTACGGATATTTCGTGGGTAAAGATAAAATATGACGTAGATAACAACATTTTTTCTTGTAGTGGAATTTTAAAGATGACATATTTGATAAGGCCTTGTGTCATGTATTCTTTTGATGAGAATTTAAGAGTCAAATCCTTTAACTTTTTGAAACAACCTCACTTCATCCTCACATAGGTAGACTATATCAGAAATACACTCATAATATGTATTAAATCAAATTCATGTTATATGTCTATTAAGAGTAAAACTCAACCTTCCAACTTTATAATTATGGTCCAAGTGCTTTTAACCTTTGAGATGTATCTATATTCAAGTACTTGCAAGTGTAGTTTTGTCATTGAACTCAAGACTTGATGTTACTCAAGTGTAGGTTGATTTTCCACCATTGATGATTAGTTAGAAATGGGCTTGAGTCTTGTCCCCAATGTTAGAACTTTTGTCAAAGGATCTGCAGGATTTTTTTAGTTCTTTAAAACACTATAGATATTACTCCATTTAAAATTAAATCCTTTACTTAGCTATGTCTTAAACCAATATGTCTAGATTTGCCATTATATACTTGGTTATATGCTTTGGATAATGTGGATTGACTATCACAATGTACAGATACTTGAGTCATTGGATTTGGCCAAATTGGTATCTCATACAACAAATTTCTTAGTCACTCAGCCTCTTTACTACCTACAACTAGGGTAATGAACTCTGTAGTCATAGTGGAGTTGGCAATGCAAATTTGTTTCTTTGATCCCCAAGAAACTGTACCTCCATCAAGGTTGAAGATCCATCCACTTAAGGAAGCATGATCCTCAACATAAGTTACTCAACTAGCATCTGTATATTCTTCAAAAACTGAAGGATATCCACTATAGACTAAACTATAGTTAATTGTTCATTTTAAATATTTTAGTACTCTATTAACAACATGTCAATGTTCTTTACTTTGATTACTTGTATACCGACTTAATCTATCAAATTAAAACATATGTTATATCAGGCCTGATACAAGTTATGATGACACACATCAAGCATCATTATTTATTTTGTATACACTACAAACTTTACAAATTAAAAACATTTAGAGGAATTAAAACCTTTACAAATTTTCCTCATCCATTTGTAATGTCAGTCTCCCCTTTTTAACTTCAATTATGGCATCTTATCTGGCTAAGAAAAGTTGTCCCAAAATTATTGGAAATTCCTTTTCCTCACCCTTGTCTAACACCACAAAAAAAAAAAAAATTTATCCCTCTTTTGCCAAAACATCTTCCACTATCCCTTGTAAAATTAGTAACTCTCTTTTTGAAAATGCATTGTATAATTTACTAGCAAGTATACATCTAATGCCTTTATAAATGTTTGTTGTAAGCCAAATTTTCTACACATAAGTAATGGACTAGACTTTGTTTGAGTAAGAAGTGGATCTAGGGGCCAATGAGATAACAAATGAAGGATACTTGAGATATGACCCTCTAACACTTCAAATTTCTCATTTGTCTGCTCCATGAAATTAGGTAAAACGTCATTAATATCGATGTTTTGCTCCTCCCTCCTTTGCACATCTAGTGGTTTATAAGAATTAGAACTTTGTCGTTTTTGTTTCCCGTCCCACGATAAGTTTAGGTGATTTCTTTAACTTTAGTTATAAGGTTTTGAATAAGGATCATTTTTGCTCCAATTGGGGTTGCGGATATAATTGGCTCCTTTAGCAGAGAAAATTGGCTTACTTTGTACTCTTATCTTATCTTCATTGGATTGTAGCATTTCATCAGCCATATCCATGTAGTTTGCTAAAATACCCCATGCAAGGATGTCCACCATTTACCATGTAGTTGACTAAAGAATCTTGCATGTTAGGCCTCAAGTCATGTTTCCTTTGACAGAGAAACTTAGCTTCTTCAAATTGGTCGCTCCAAGGGTTGCAAGCATTATCATACTAGAAAAGGTTATGGAGCTAGTTGAGCTTGTGCATTCACCAAAGTTTTAATCTGTTTAGAAATGGCTCCTAGATTTTTGTTAAAGTTCGTTTTAGCATCCACCTTGTACATGCCAACCGATTTCTTAATGTGTTTGTCATGTGTTGCCCACTAAGCACTACCATCGTTATATCTTCAATTAATCTATATATTTCATAGGGCTCTTTTTAAGCATATAGCCTCCACATGGTGAATCAATAACTCATCTATATTGAGAAGATCATCCATTGTATAGAACTTCAAGTATTTGCCACTTCTCAAATCCAAGGAAACTTTGGTGGTTGTATTGAAGTCTTTCTTAAGTTTCATGTAAAGATTCTTTCTCAAATTCCGCAAAGTTGGTGATTTCATCTCGGATCTTGGTATCCTTTCATGGAGAGAAGTGTTTGTTTAAGAACTTTTGTTTCAATTGATCCAATGTAGTGAAGGACCCATCAGACTGAGATTCTAGCCGCATAGTTGCCTTGTCAGCTAATGACCATGGAAACAATCTCATTTTGATGGCTTCGATTGTCACAACATTTCAAATTATTGAGACTTTCTACCCTCACATAGGAAAATTATGAATCATTTGAATCGAACTTGGTTTGAGCTCAAAAGTTTTAGAAAAGTTTAACCAATACTCTTCGCAATTTGTATGATATGTTTGAAATAAATAAAGTTGTATTTTTCACCAATTTTTCTTATTATTTACATTTCTTTCTCAAATCCTGGTAAATGGTGTAACATTCCTGATCATTGAGCATCTACTACTTCCATTTGCATAAAAGCATTTCGCATAAAAATTCCAAATTATTTATTCTCAAACCACCTTGCTCCTTAGGCTTACATATGTAATCCCAATTCACCCATCAAATCTTTTTAATCCCCGACAAACCTCCCTAGAGGAAATCGAGTTGAATTGGAATGAGAGATGATAAGACTTTCTTAGGAATTTCATAGAATGAGAAGAAATACTAGGGAATATTATTTAATACTAAGTGAATTAACATAACTCGACCTCTACGCAGCAAACAAAAAAGTGGTAGCAACTTCCATAAAATTAACATGTAGATTGATTTCATATAATTTACTCTTACAAAAATTTCCTTTCAAACCCAAAACTAACTCAAAACTTCTGAAAGTTTCTACTCATCTTACCTCTTATATCCTCCACCAACTCCAATCCTATTAACTTCTTTTAGGATTGAAAATTTGCATGAAAAAATGAGTGTTTTCATCACCCTCTTCCACCCATTAGTTGATATTATTGTTTCAAAAGACTCTTTAAAATGGATTTGCTGCCAAAAGGATTTTGGAAAAATATTTCTTTGAGCAACCGTTGCATCAACCAACTCATCTAAAGTTGGGGTAACCAATTCATTTAAAGAGTTTAAGTCTTGCATAGTCTTCTTAATCATCAAGTCAATCAAACCAGAAACCTCCTTATTCCACCACCTCAATCTTTCTTTAAGCAAATTTAAGCTTTTCTTTTAGAACAAAAGCCTTCTTACCCTCCACCTTAAAGGAATTCAAACAATAAGAGATATCTTTTAAAATGTTTATGATCCAACCAACAGTTATTGACACTAAAAGATTTCAAGTTCTAATTAACATTACAGGATGATATCCAAATAGGGCAATGATAAGATATATCTCTATCACCCACACATTGACCAAAAATATTCCATTCATTAAACCTTCATACAAAAAATCCTATCATGTCAACTCATAGCATTCCAATCTACCCTAAATCGAGTAATTTTTTTACCTGTGGCTGAAATATATACAATCCCAATATGTTCAATGATCGCCTTAAACTCCCACCATTTTCACCCTTCTATGATTATGAGATGCCCCATTTTTCTTCAAATTCGACCCAACTGATTTGAAGTCTGGGTTAAAACACCACAAAATCTAAGCATTTGTATTTTTAATTCTATTTTAATGCATCCCTAAGATTTCACTTTTTTACCAAAAGACTAACAGACTACACATTTATAATTGTTAGATAATATTACTATATATTAGTGGTAACGGTATTTTAGACATTTCTATTTCATATATATATATATATATATATATATACTTATGGTAACTCTATTAACTCAAGTTTAGTTAATTCTATGTTATGAAACCCTAGAGTGATTGTCTTTCTTTTTCCTCTTTTTTTTGTTCGATAACATGGTATCAAAGAACTTTGATTGATTTTGGGATCTATTGTAAAGGAGAGAGATATTATTTTTATAGGAAAGACAACACCCAAAAGAGAAAAGAGAAGAGTAACCCTATTCCCGATTTTGTTAAATCAGTCTCAGATAAAACATCGATTGCGCATTCGTTAACTGTTGGATCAGGCTGCTTTTTGGATAGCAGGTTCACAATATTTAGGTCTTTGTCTTCAACAGTCGGATCAAGAAAAAGACGTCTAGGGGGGAAGAAATTGTGCTTGCACAACACCAAGTTATCCCTAATTTCACTACAAGAATACATGAATTTTGTGAGGGCTTTTGGCCCTCACAAAGGGAAAAAAACAGCCACAAAGGTGGATTTTGTGAGGGCTTTTGACAGCCACAAAGAAGCTGGTCACAAAATTTTGTGAGGGCTTTTGCAGCCACAAAGTGTTTGAAACAGGTTGGCATTTGTGAGGGTTTTTGCAGCCACAAAAGTCTGCCTTTGTGAGGGCATAGGCCGCCACAAAGGACAGGCTGAATTTGTCTGATTAGACCTTTGTGAGGGCTTTTGGCCGCCACAAATGATAGGCTGAATTTGCTGACTGGACCTTTTTGAGGGCTTTTGGCGGCCACAAATGTCAACATAATTAAAAAATAATATATTTTGTGAGGGCTTAGGCCGCCACAAAATAATTCGTATTTAATAAATTAATTTTTAAATTCAAAATTAATAATTTATTATAATATTATATATAATAAATTAATATAATTATAATATTAAAATTTAAATTAAATTAAATTTAAAATATAATGTAATTATAAATTAAATTTAATATATAATAAACTAATCTTAATATAATTAAAAATTTTAAATAAAATATTTAAATTAAAAATAAAGATTAATATTTAAATTAAAGATTAATTTAAATAATAAAATATTAGTAATTTTGTGTAGAGAGAAGGAGGAGAGAATAGTTAGAATGAGGTTTTAGAGAGAAGTTGGATGTGAAAAAATGAAGGAGGAGGGGAGAAAAATATATATAGTGTTAACTTGAGCATTTGTGGCGGCCACAAATGCCAGCTGGATTGGGCATTCCTTTGTGGCGGCCTTTGCAGCCACAAATTCCACTGGTCACGTCACTCCTTTGTGACGGATTTGGCCCTCATAAATGCATTTTTTGTGGCTGTAAAAGCCCTCACAAACTCCTTAAATATTTTACTGGATTTTGTGGCTGCCTAAGCCCTCACAAAATCACAATGTTGCGATTTTGTGAGGGCTTAGGCAGCCACAAAATCCAGTTAAATGTTTAAAAATTTGTGAGGGCTTTTTCAGCCACAAATAAAGACCAATTTCAGTTTTGGCCTTTGTGATGGCTTTTTCGGTCACAAATTTGTGAGGGTTTTATTCGACCACAAAATATTTATAAAGTTGGCCACAAATATGTGTTTTTCTTGTAGTGTTTATTTTGTCTTAGTGATTGTGTTTGTCGTATTTTCCTATCATTATTTGTTATGGCTGGTGCTAAGGTTGATTCTCTTCAAGTTGCTAGTGTTCACCTCAATGGACAAAATTACTCTTATTGGAGTTATGTGATAATAAAAAATTTTGATTTGAAAAGATATGTGGGGTTTTGTTGATGGAACTTTTGTTAAGCCTACAGATAAAAATGATGAAACTCAATAAGCAAAAGATCTAAAAACATGGAATATTAGTAGTTCAAAAATTATTACTTAGATTAGTAATATTTTTGAGTTGTCTATAGGAGTGCAACTAGCAAAATATGATACTGCTAAAGAGATTTGAGATCATTTGAAATGTTTGTATTTTTAGTCTAACTTTGTAAAACGTTATTAGTTGCAAAGTGATATTAGAGCCCTTAAGCAGAACAATATGACCATTCAGGAATTCTATTCGGCAATGACTAATCTGTGGGATCAATTTGCTCTTACGGAATCACCTAAGTTGAAAGTTGTCAAAGCATACATTGATCAAAGAGAGGAGCAACGTCTGGTTTGATATCTGATGTCTCTTTGTGATGATTTTGAGGGCCTTCGTGGGGGTATTTTGCATCGTTCCCCCTTCCTAATGTTGAATCAGTAGTTAGTGAATCGTTGGTAGAAGAAATCAAACTTAAGACTTATTTTGGCGTGTCAGATAAAGGAATTCTCTCAACTCATCTATTTGTTTTTGTTGCACCTATTCAAAAAGGAATATCTCAAGTGGGGGTTGGGCTTGGTAATGATGAATGTGCATTTTGCAAAGAAAAAGGTTATTGGAAAGCACATTGTCCGAAATTAGGGAGAGCAAATAAGAAGAATTTTAGGGAGCTATCGTCCAATGTTGTTGTTTGTGCTCCTCCTACCATTGACACTAGTTTTGGTTATGTATACTCATTTGAGACTGCATCCCAAAGATTTGATATTGCAGAACAACTTCATAAACTTCTTGCCACTCAATCATATGCCACCTCTGCCACCTATTTTAAAGGTTTGAACTCCTCTGGTAAGTCAGATATATCTCCTTCTGTGTGAATTCTTGATTCTGGAGCATCTGATCATATGACATACGATGATAAATCTTTTGTGTTTGTGAAACCTGCCTCGTCTGTATCGGTTATGAATGATTATGGCACTCCTATGCCATTAGTAGACATTGGTTATGTCTCTACACCTAACCTGCCTTTTTTTGATGTTTATTATATTCCTAATCTTACTTTGAGTCTTGCTTTTGTTAGTCAAATATGTGATTTTGGTTATTTAATTCTATTTTCTTTCACTTCTTGTTATGTGCAGGATCCACATTCTTGGTGGCTGATTGGGATAGGCCATAGATAAGGCGGACTTTATGTTTTGGATAACCTGAGACTCCCATATACTACAACCTCAACAACTACTGCTGACTTACTATCTAGTTTTTATTTATGGAATTCTCGCCTTGGACATGTTTTTGCTTCTAGATTAAAATATTTTGATTCTATTGGAGCCTTAGGAAAGTTACAAATCTTTGATATCTCAGATTGATGTGGTTGTAAACTTGCTAAACGTTCAGCTTTACCATTTAGTAAAAGTGTTTTCGTTTGACATGCGCCCTTTGATTTAGTTCACTCTAATATTCGGGGTCCATCATCAATTCTCACCAAAGGTGGATCTAGATATTATGTTTCGTTTATTGATGATTATACTCGTTATTGTTAAGTTTATCTTATGAAAAATCAGTCTGGATTTTTTAACATTTATCATATGTTTTGTGCAATGGTCAAAACTCAACATAATTCTGTTATAAAATGCTTTCGTTGTGATTTTGGTGGTGAATATACCTCTAATAAATTTTCGGAATTACTTGCTTATTATGACACCCTCTACCAAACATCTTGTACTGATACTCCTCAACAAAATGGAGTTTCTTAAAGGAAACACCGTCATATTATAGAGACTACTCGTTCCTTTTTGTTTTCTATTTCAATTCCTAGTGAGTTTTGGGGAGAAGCAGTTCTTACTGTTTTTCATGCTATTAATAGAATTCCATCATCTATCATATCACGTTTGTCTCCCTTTGAAACATTGTATGCTTCTACCCCTAATTACTATTCTTTAAAATTTTTTGGTTCTACTTCTTTTGTTTTTCACCCTCAAGTAGAGCACAGTAAGTTGTCTTCTTGTTCACCCATGTGTATTTTTCTTGGTTATGGGGATGGTCAAAAGGGTTATCGTTGTTATGATCCCCATGTAAGAAAACTTTATGTATCTCGTAAGTTGTTTTTCTTGAACACATCCATTTTTACTCTGTTTTCTTTGATTCTCAGATTACTAAGAGTTCTGAACTAACCCATATTTATCCGTTTGGTCCTCATGATAATGCTTCAACTGATTGTAATGTTGAGAATCGTAGGACAAATACTACTACTCCACATGATGACATTCCTCTTGTCTCCCTGGTTGTCCAACCACCTCCAATGATTGTTGATTCTCCTCGTTATCCCTCTCGTCAACATAAGTCTACTAAATTACCTAATTTTATCTATTCCACTTACTCAGCTTCGTTTGCTTCTTTCTTAACCTCTATTCACAGTTTGTCTTAGCCATCTTCCTATAAAGAAGTTGTTCTTGATCCGCTTTGGCAATAGGCTATGGTAGAAGAACTATCTGCATTGCACAAAACTGACACTTGGGAATTAGTACCTCTTCCTCCTGGAAAATGTGCTATTAGGTCCCACTAGGTATACAAGATCAAAACTAAGTCTGATGGATGGATCAGGTTAAGCGCTACAAAGCACATCTTATTGCTCCTATAGCCAAGATGACAACTATTCGTACTCTTATTGTAGTTGCATCTATTCATCAATGGTATATTTCTCAAATGGATGTCAAAAATTCTTTTTTAAATGGTGAGCTTGATGAAAAAGTCTATATGGTCCCTCCACAAGGAGTTTCTCATAATCAAGGGGAAGTATGTAAGTTAAAAAGGCTTTATATGGTATTAAACAGGCTCCTCGAGCTTGGCTTTATATGGTCTTTTCTGCTCTAGTGAACATGATTATGCATTGTTTATAAGGTCCACCACTTATGATCACATTATACTTTCTCTATTTCTTGGGGATTGAAGTGGCGTACTCTCCTAGAGACTATCTTCTTTCTCAATCCAAGTACATTTTCAACATTCTTGACTAGGCTCGTATTTCTGATACTAGAGCAGCAGATACTCCTCTTGAGTTGAATGTGAAATATGCTCCCTCGGATGGTGTTCCTTTACCAGATTCCACTTTGTATCGTACTTTGGTTAGCAGCTTAGTGTATCTTACGATTACTAAACCTAGCATTGCTTATGATGTTCATGTTGTTAGTCAATTTGTTAACTCTCCCACTAAATCCACCACAAGGTTTTGTATCTTTCTTGGAGACTCTCTTATTTCTTAGAAGAGTATGAAACACAATATTGTCTCTTGCTCCTCTACAGAAGTTGAGTATCGTGCTATGGCATCCACTACCGTTGAAAGAATTTGGTTGCGTTGACTTTTTTCTGATATGAGTATCTCTCTTTTTGAGCCAACTCCGATGCATTGTGATAACAAGAGTACTATTCAAATTGCTCACAACTCGATCTTTCATGAACGCTGCAAACACATTGAGATTGATTGTCATCTTACTCGTCATCATCTTCAGCATGGAACCATTACTCTATCGTTTGTCTCTTCATCTTTATATATTGTTGATTTATTCACAAAGATACATTCCATTAAATGTTTATGTTTTTTAGTTGATAAATTTTTGATGCTCCATGTTAATGCGTCGTGAGTTTGAGACCATGTTAACAATAAAGAATAAATAATTTCCCTTCCAAAAAACCCTTATGCATACAAAACCTTACCCTACAAAACTATAATTTAGTATAGTTGATTTTTAGAAACCCAACATTCTTATATGCTATGCAGAGTTCCTCCGTCCTAAAATATTAAAAGACAAGAGTTGCATGGACTAAATTTATATTTGAGAGCCCTCTTAGCCTTTCCAATTTGAGCCCACCCTTTTCCTCTATCAATCTAATTTATGTATTATAACTAAATCATGGGAAAAATTGCTAATTTCTTCACGCCCTTCAAAATTTTATCAGCTAGCGACTTATCTCTATTGGTCAGAACCACCTATTACCATGAATAAAATCAATGCTCGAGGTGGACTCACAATAGAGAATTGAACATATAGAGAAGAGCAAGTCATTTTGGTCCATCCAAGAAGAACAATTTGAGACCCCATGTGTTCTCGATTTAGGTGGACAAAGAACATAGAAAAAGAAAGGTTTCCCAAAATCCCCAAGTTTCAAGTGTTGAATCTAACTTGTTGACTCACCAACTCTAACTTGGGCCGAAACACATTTAGAAAGCGTTATCTTCCCTCCTTCGTAGAATCCATATGTTCACCCAACCCATTCAAGACAAATCTTCACTTGATCTACTAGAAGGGGCGACTTGTATTTAAGCTAATAAGTGTATCGCGAGAGGCCTAAAATATTCACTAGATTCTACATTTATATTCTTTTATTGCTTAAGACCCAACTATAGGCACAACATCTAATTTCAAAGTGTTAGGATGCTTCTCAAAACCTTGCAAATCATTAGGTAATGATTGCATTGAGTCATTAAATGACATATCTAAATAAACACTTTTTTTGGGTTGACTAGTAATTTTGTTTCCTATTGTTTCCATCAACACATCTGGTTTTATTTTTAGAGTTTTGACAATAACAAAAGTATTTTATGAAAACAATATATTTGATTTTATAGAATTTAAAAGAAAATTTATGTTTTGGAAAAAAATCTAGAATAAGATTTGGTTTTGATTTATTATTAAAAAAAATCTAAATAAGATTTAATTTAAATTTGTATTTGAAGAAAATTTAAGATAAAATTTTATTCAAATTTATAATTAAAGAAAATCTTTGAACAAGTTGAAAAGAATACATTTATCTACAATATATTTGATTTGATAAACATTTATCTACAACAAAATTTGAGCAGAATCAATTTGAAGAAGAATTTACAAAATCAATCTAAACAAAATTCGAACAAAATCAATCTAAAGAATTTACCAACCCAATCTAAACAAATTACGTCAATATGAAGAATTTGAAATATCAATCTAAACAAAATACCAACAAAATCAATATGAGGAACTTACAAACTCAATTTGAACAAAATACAAACATAATAAATCGAGAAGAACTACTCAAATTGGATTCATAAATTAAATATTAGCTCAATAACATATTATCAAAAAACATCTTGTTCAGAACTATTGTTGAATAAGGTCATTGTTGGCAAAGCTAGGAATGAAGATACATTTTAAAAGTAAACAAAGACTAAATCGAAGCCCTAATTTTATCTATACATAGATACTTAAGGTTTAATAAGAAGATCATCGACAAATCAAACAAGAGTAGAAGAACTCAAGCTCAAAGAGAGAAACACTTGTTCAAATGAGAATTACTCAATGAGTATTATTTTTAAAGTGTGAAAGTTATTATTATTATCAACTTATTTAAAGTTCCTATCTTTTGTATCCAATTCGATAATGTATTTAGGTCCTTCTTCAATCTGGAGTTGTCAGGTTGTTAGAAGAAGGCTTGGCTTGTAGGGTCAAGGTGGTTAGTTCCTCAAAAGTTTTGGGTTGTCAAGCTATTTGGGAAGATAGACTTGGAGGATCAAGTGATTTGTAATTCAAGGTATTTGAACTAGTGGATTAAAGGCTTATGAATAAGGGGAGTGGATGTAGCCAAGTTAGTGGTGAACCATGATAAATCTATGTGTCCAATTAATTATGTTTTCATTAAAACCAACCAACCTTTGTCACATTAGCAAAAGGTTGTCAACTTTGGCAAATACAATTCAACCCACCCCTTTTTCGCTTGTATATACCTTCAATTAGCATTAGAGTTTGGTCTCATAGTTGAGCATTTTGTATTGTTTGAGGTATTTTCTGACTTAACTCGATCTGATTTAAATACTTCTATAAATGGTTTTTTAAACAAATTATCTTCAAAACTGAAAGGAAAGAAAATAAAAACCTAGTTCAAAAAGTTAATGTTTTAATACATAAAAGTTTTGAATTTAAAACAAAAAATGCAACTCTAAAAACTAATATTAATAAACTTAACACAAAAAATGTAAATACGAAAACTGATATTGTTGAACTTAAAGATAAAACTTTGAAAGATATCCATGCTAAAAGTACCACACGTAATTATGATAAGCATGATGTAGTATTCCAAGATTTTATTGGTAATAGTATGGAAAGAAGCAAGTATGCATCTAAGGTTCATGGTGTTAGTAGAAATGGTAAAAGAGGTCTAAGATTTGATGAAACAGTAATTCAACCTAAACCTATTCATTCTGATGTTTTGTGCACTGTTTGTTTTACGAAATGTCACTCTAAATTATCTTGTCCCTTGTTAAATACAAGGAAATACAAGAAACCTTTCAAGATTAACAAAGTAGGACACAATCATATTTGGGTACAAAAAGACAAAATTATTCATGTTGCAAATGTTATAAGCAACCAAGTTGAATCGTCAATCATAGCATCTAGTAAGTGATGCTAACAACTTATCAAGCTAAAAAGGTCTATGTCCCATGATCTAACATTGGTGGAAGAAGAACTAGTCAGCATAGTACTTATAAGAACCAGAACCAACTGATGAACCATAACTAGAAAAAAAGAATAACCATATGATCAACCATAAACATTAGAAAAATTTGGAGTATCAACATGATCAAAACTGGCAGAGAAATTACACATATAAATAGAACCAAAACTAGTAGATAAATCACACTTATCAACAGTATTAGAACTACCAGAAGAGTCATAATTACCATCAGTTCCAAAATGGCTTGAGGACCTTGATACATCGACAAAAATAAAAGTGTCAGATGAATAATTAGAATAAAAAGACTTCTTTGAACACTCCAATCAAATACACCAAGACTACAAACCTGGATGGGAATTCAAATCCCTTCATCCATACCCTCTAATAAGATAACATGCAAATTCAGAATCTGAAAACCAAAAAATAAAAACTAAGATAGTTTTCAGAGTGAAAGTGAAACTGTTGACATATAGGTTTTATCTTTCTTTAAATTTAATTATTGTCTAATATTATGTTTATTGTGATAACAAGAAGCTTGATCTTTAAAATAAAAGCTAGATAATATTTTTCAAGTTTTAAAATGTTTAGAGGAACTAGGAGAATCACAAAATTTGAACATTTCAACAGAAGTAGAATACAATTTTGTTTCTTCAGAAACAAGCTTAAACCACCCGAAACAAATCTAATGTTTTGGGCTATATTGTTTAATTCTTAAATTCTCTAACATTTATTATGTTATATGACAAACAGTTTGACATTGAAAAGTCAAAGCAAGTTGATGATAGTATAGATTTATTGGAACCAAAAAAAATAGATGCAAGCAAACTAGAACAACCTAAAATAAAAATTAGAGGATACAAGCAAATCATCAAAAGATGAATCTGACCAATCCATAAGTTGCCAACATAAATCAAAAGGCAAATCTGGATGGAAGTACAACTCATGTCATCCTGAAACACTAATCTTTGGAAATGCAAATGATGGATGGATCCTTGCAATGCAAGAAGAGTTAAATCAATTTAAGATGAATGATATTTGAGATCTAGTACCTAGACAAAAAATAACAATATTAGAACCAGATGAGTTTTCAGAAACAAGCTAAATAAAAAAAAGTGAAGTGGTCAGAAATAAGCTGATACTTGCTGCACAAGGCTACAATCAACAACAGGACATTGATTACAGTGAGACATTTACTCCAGTGGCCATGTTTTAAGGTATTTATATCCTACTTTCTTTTGTTGAATAATAACATTACATTATTTCAAACAAATCATCAAATTTCTTTTCTAAATTGTTATATAAGTACAAAATTCTATTTTAAACAACCCCCAGGTTTTTGAACTCTAAATTTCCAAATCATGTTTTTAAACTTAGGAAATCTATGAATGGTGTAAAACAAGCACCCAAGGCATGGTATGATATAATTAGAAACTTCTTGCTTAAAAATAACTTTGAAAGGGAACAAGTATATAATACACTTTTTAGAAAATCAATAAGAGATGACATTCTAATTATTCAAATTTATGTTGATGACATTATTTTTGGCTCTAATAATGGCACTATTTGTCAAGAATTTTCAAAATTGATGCAACTTGAATTTCAAATGAGTATGATGCGAGAACTTAAGTTCTTCTTAGGGATACAAATTCAGCAAAGTCAAAAAGATATATAAATTCAGCTAACTAAATATACAAAAAAGCTTCTTAGGAAGTTTAAGATGAGTGATTGCAAACCCATGGCTACACAAATGCACCCTACCTGTTCACTTGAAAAAGATGATTCAGACCAAAAAGATTACCAGAAAACCTGTAGAAGAATGATAGGATTTGTACTTTTCTTTACCGTTTCTAGATTTGACACATGTTTAGTTTATGTACAAGATTTCAACTTGACCCTATGAAGTCACATTTAAATAATGTTAAAAGATTACTTAGATACTTAAAAGACACTATCAACTTTACCTTGTTGTACAAGAAATCTCCTAACTACCAATTGAGTAGATATTGTTATTCTGATAGTGCTAGAGATAAAGTAGAGAAAAAGAGCACTAGTGGCAATTGCACCTTTTTAGGTGAAAACTTAATATCTTGGTCAAGTAAGAGACAAACCAATATTGTCATGTCAAAGTTAGAGGCTGACTACAGTTCAGCAGCTGGTTAAACTTCTCAACTATTTTGGATGAAGCATCAAATTAAAGACTACAAAATCCTAGAATCCAACATTCTCATCTATTATGATGACACTTCTGCCATTTGCCTAAGCAAAAACCATATCCTACATTCGAGAGCTAAACACATAGAGATTAAACGCCACTTCATTAAGAACTTTATTCAAAAATGGGTACTAAACATTCAGTTTGTAGACACTGAATACCACTGAGATGACATATTCACCAAACCACTAGCTGAAGATATGTTTGACTTAATCAAGAAAAACATAAATCTTACTACCATACAAGACTAATATTGTGATAACTTCAAAGTAGTCTAGCTTTACATTAGCTTTTATTAGTTTTTATATTTTCTTGTAACATGTTCAACCCCGCTTCTCATGTTTTCCCCTTCAATATTATCAACTTTGTCATCAATCACTTTAAGGATCGTGCTAGGTTTGAAACTTATAGAATGGAGTAAAAATCACGTTTTGCTAGTGAACACGATAACTAAAGCTACGAAACTCAGAATTGTAAGATTCCAAAACAAGGTGAAAGATGACATTCTAAAATACATGTTAGACTTTTGATTAAGTCTACTATTTTAATTAAAACTAATATTAAAATTTGATAACACACAGATGCAACCTTCATTCCTTAACTTCTTCAATTTGGATTAAGTAATTTACTATCATGGGCTTTAATTCTTCATGAGTTGGACTTGCTTCAAATAAAGTGGCTATCAAGTTATTTAGAGCATCATTTGCCTTCTTTGATCTTTGTCTTGTCAATAGAGAGTTCCAAGACCTTGAATATTCTATATACTTCCTTCCTTGATAATGTTTTATGTGTCCTCATCACATCCATATCATTATTGCCAACAATTTCATATTTTAAATTTGTGCCTAACCATTAGTCATACTTCAAATCATCTATCAAACACTAATCATCACCAAAATCAGAATCAAAAGAAGCCACTAAAACGTTCTTTTGGCTTGGTAACACATCCATAACTTGTTTTTTAATGTAGCATCATCAACGTTAATACATACACCAAACGATGCTGTTATAAACGAGAAAAAACACAACGACCAAGCACGGCATGGGATGCCATAACACCAAAACCCAATCAACTCGTTCGTTATCTATTTCTTTTAGGCTCCAATGTTGGATTTCAAAAAACCATTGTTTCAACAAATCCTCTACTTCATGAACAAATGCCTCTAATTCTTCTTCCACATGATCTTCGACTCCAACTCTGATGCTAATTGGCGTCAGGCAAACTCAAACTAGTATGACAAATATTTTTATTTTATTTTATCAATAATTTGCGCCGGATAGGCCGATGCTAAATAAAATATGTCATACTATAGTTTTTTTTTTTATTTTAGTCAGCAATTGGCCGACGCTAAATTATCTGATTTGTAAAATTAAATTTTTTAATGTTATTTGAAAAATTAATACAATTTTTCCAATAACCCGCTCCACTCATCACCTCATCACTCAGTCACCTACTTTGAACCCTCTCAAACACGTCACCCACTTCACTGTCAATCTCACCCTTTCGCCGCCTCACTGTAACTCTCACCCTCTCGTTGTCGCATCACCGTTTCCTTCACCTCACACTCCCTCTCGCGACTTCACTCTCACTGTTTTCTCTCAGCCTCACTCTTAGTGTCGTCCGTTCATCTCTCAGCTTCACACTCGTTGTCTCACTCTAGCTCTCAAACTGACTCTCATGTTCGTCTGTTAGGCTCACTTTCACTATCGTCCATTTTCAATGTAAAAATATCTCTAACCATCTTTGTCGTTTGTGTTCACTTTTAGTTTACGGTTTGGTTTTGATACTAACATTTCATTTTCTGTTACTCATTGGCAGTTCTTTACTTTATTTTATTTTGGTACCACAGTTGTATGTTCAATTTGATTCTTCTTCTTTTTTTCATCAATTTAGGTTTTCTTGCATTTCCTTTGAATAGTTTACGAAATCAATTCAGATTGTCAATTTTATTACTGTTTCTTCCTGTTTGAATTTTTATTTCTTTTATTTTTCAACATTGCTAAAGTGACATTGAAAAGGTGTGAGTTGTTACCTAGAAGAAGGTGTTCTATTAAAACAGGTTCAAAGGTTGGTCTTTTTCCTTTTCCTATTTCTCTTTGGAAAAGTGTTGGTAATAATAATAATCGTGTCAATTGGAGTGGTTTAAATAGTAAGAGTTTTGATTGTTTGAAAGGTAAAAAATTGAGTAGAGATTGCATTGATTGTTTTGATTTGGTTAGTGGTTATGAGAATTTGATGCTGCTAAAGAAAAAAGTAAAAATGATTTTTTGGTTGACGATGTTTTAGCATTAGGTGGAAGTGGTGGAAATAGAATAGGGTTTGATATTGGTGGTGGTTCTGGATCTTTTGTTGCTAGAATGGTTGAGAAAAATGTTATTGTGATTACCAATAGTCTCAATGTTGATGCACCATTTAGTGAATTCATTGCAACAACATGGCTTTTTCCAATTTACTTAAGCTTAGATCATAGGTTTCCATTTTATGAAAATGTGTTTGATTTTATTTGCTGGCAGGCGATTTGTTTTGGCTTGATAACTTATTTTGTTGCCTTTCCAATTGTAGACCAACATTTTGAGGGGAGATATATGATTCTTGTATTTTAAGTTATGTTCTTTATCTTGTTCTGTATTTCTGTACTAGATGTGTTAGTTGATAAATTGTTAGAAAATGGAAAAAATAATAATGAATTACATTTTTTATGTTTCTGCTTGTGAAATTACATTTTTTAAGTTCACGTTCTCTTTTTATTGTACCTTCAAGTTGTACACTTGAGTTTTTTTTTTTTTTTTGTTAGAATTTTGGGATTTCAATGTCTGGTGATCCAACAGAACCTAAATTATGGTCCATGTTTAGGTGCTAGAACTAGAAATCTAAATGTGTATGCCAATTAGTTAAACATTGGACATACTAGTACTTGTTTACCCACACATTGTACTTTCAACACAATAAAAGGTTATGCAAATGTCTTGTTTTTTAAGAGCTTATCTTGCCTCTTGTGTCACTTCTCTTTCTTTACATGCACAATTAATGAAAGGAGCATTTACTTCATATATCAAAATCACAAACAAAGATGCCAGTGTTCCACTCGATAGAAACTTATCAAAAACTAAAAAATAGGATGCTCACGCCTTTTATAGCTATTAACTAGCCTATAGAACTAGTAGCATTATCATTATGAAGCCTGCATAGTTGAATATCTAAATCATAATTTAGCCTGAAATTGACATTCATAGACAATGTACATGTAAATAAACTGGATTTAGTCGATGATTCGGTGTTTCATTTTTTAATGTCTCATGGTTTGGATTCATAGAGGACCTTATTCTTTATTCATTAATCTTTTGGTATATTGCTTCTAACTTTATATCTTTAAGGTGTTATGCACATATGTACACTTTTTTTTTTTTTTAATTTTCCTTACTTTATATTTAAGTTATATTTATTAACTTTTTGTATTATTTCATTCAACTATTTCAGTTTATTGTAATGAATTGAATGAATAAGAGTCGGATATCCTACAACCCTAACAACTCTCTCAATAAAGAGAAGTACATTAGAGGAGTTATTAATTTTCTTGATTTTGCATTTGCAAAATCAAATTATGGAAAACTTGTATGTCATTGCACCAATTGTGTCAATTGCAATTGGCGCTCTCGAGTGGATATTTATGAGCATATAGTCCATTTTGGATTTCTAAAAGGTTATGTTACTTGGGTTTTTCATGGTGAACAAGTTAGCTCATCTAGTTCTCAAAGTGTATCTCAAGTAGAAGGAGAGTTTGACCATGACATTGATAGATTGATTCATGATGCCTTTGGAATACATCATACTAATGAGAGTGATGGTGCAAATTCAAATGTGGAGGACGAGGATTCCAAAGCATTCATAGATGAACCCAATACTCAACAATATAAAGATGATAGTAATTTGGATAAGTTCTAAATGATGTAGAGAAAAATCTATTATTTAACGTCCATTTGCGTCACTTAAAGTGTCTAAACGGATGGATTAACAAAAAAATTTCATGTCATTAGAGCTATTAGGGGATGCATTCTAGAAGAAAATACATTGCCGAAATCTTTTTATGATACAAAAAGATTATTTGTGGATTAGATCTCTCATATGCAAAAATTCATGCTTGTCCCAATAATTGCATATTATATTGGAGAGATTTTTCTAATGCTCAAATTTCTTCAAAATGTGGTATGTCACGATGGAAACTAAACTCTAATGATAATGAAGGTAGAAAAAAAATCCATGCGAAGGTTCTTCGTTGGTTTCCTCTTAAACCTATACTACAAAGACTCTTTCTATCATCAAAAATAGCTTCTTCTACGACATGGCAAAAGGATTGTAGAACAAAAGATGGGATCATGAGACATCGAGGTGATTCTTTTGCTTGGAAATATTTTGATCGTCAACATCTTGATTATTTGTGCGACCCTCGTAATGTTTGACTAGGTTTAGCTAATGTTGGTTTTAACCCTTTCAACCATGTCAATTTCTTAGAGCACTTGGCATGTTGTTTTGATTCCTTATAACCTTCCTCTATGATGTGTATGAAGCAACCAAATTTTATACTTTCATTGCTTATTCCCAATACAAAAGGTCCACGAAATACACTTGATGTCTATATGCAACCTCTTGTGGAAGAACTAAAAGAATGATGGGAAATTAGGGTGAGAACATTTGATTCATGCAAAAAATAGTCATTCCAAATACGTGCCGCTATCATGTGGACTATCAATGATTTCACGACATATGCAAATTTGTCAGGTTGTCATGAGCACTAAAGGTCGATATGCTTGTCCATGTTGTGGTTTAAATGTGTCTTATTGGTTGCATTATAGTTGGAAGTTTTGCTACATATGTCATCATCGTTGGATGTCTCTTCACACCATTCCCCATGTGAGACTCTAGTATAGAAGAATTTGCAACAAACTTCCAATTATCATAAGGATAAGGTGGAAATTAGGGACCACAACTAAGAGGATGAGGAGGTGGGTCAAGGGAACATTCCTCCTCTCGTGTATGTGGAAATGATAATGGAAAAATCATTTTACGACCTTATGGTAAAGGGTAAGTTACAACACTCACTTATTTTCATCAACATAAATCAACAAAAGGCCATGAATTATACTATAAGAATAAGTGTACACACATTTTATTTACTTAATACTTTGTTTTTTCAATACATTAATGAAGACTTAATCCTAAAAATGCAGTTGCAGAAGCCATTTGGTATGCCATACAACAACTGTTTCATGAGCCTATATATAGTTGGAGTGCAACCATTGACATAATTAAACAAGATTGATTTGAAAAATTTGTGGTAAAGCCTTTGAATATAATTATATGTTCAATTCATCATTCTAGCATATATAGGGAGAATTGCATTATTTGTTTTGTTGATAGTAAAGAGTATATATATATACTATTTGTTATTTCCAGGAGAAGGTGTCGTGGGATCCTTGTGACAACGATATTGTGAAATGTGTGCTTAAACAAAAGGCCGCTAAAAGACTATCAAATATGCTTACAAAGATGAGAAAGAAAGGGACTTGACCTAGTTGGGTAGGTGAGAAAGCTTGGACTGGTTTTTAAACATATTGGGAAAGTTTTATAATTAAAGAACATCTCCAACCAAAATAAGACCAATTGAGCTTCAACAAGAGGCGGAGCTGTCCACACATCAAGTCGCAAGGATCATAATATTGTTGCACTTGAGCTCGTATGTATTATGATATCTACTTGTGAGTTGTGATTCAATAATCTTGATTTTATTTTAATTATGGTCCAATAATCTTGATTTTATTTGTAGAGAAATAACCTTCAAAGAGATTTACTTCCCGATGAGTTATTTTTGACAGCCCACAAGAGGAAAAATGGCGCTTGAGTTGATAATCGCGATAATCTACCTATATATATTCTTTATTTATGTAAATTCTTTACGCAAATTCTTTATATTACAAATCAATCAAAAAAGAATATGATCTCATTTACACCAAGAGTTCTAGAACAACAATCATTTTATTAAACATGTATTGGTGTATGTTAGTATATTATCTATATCTTGACTTGTTTGTTTAATTTATTTTAGAAATTGTGTCATATATTACCTTATTAATTTTTTGCATTAATCAGGGAACATTTAAAAAAAAATGGAGGAAGTACAAACATAACTTGGCAACACAAGTGTAGATGGTTCTTAAGAGGTAGATCGAGCAACAATACTTAAGTTATGGATACAATATGTTGGGTGTAACGCCCCAAATTTTTTTTATCTAGTTAATACTTAAAAATATATATTATTTTTTTTAGAAACAACTATTTTTTTTTAGGAGTAGTTCATCATGTAATAGATTGAAGATGCGTAAAAATAACTTAATATATATATTTTTTTATAAAAGAACGTAATGTAATTTACTAAAATATTATTTATTTATTCGTTTACAAAATTAATATTACAGTTGTTATATCGATATTCATTTATGTTCCAAATTAAAATAAATTCTCTTTGAGTGAAACTTAAAAGAATAATGTTGACTGAAATTAAGGACATTCCATTGGAATAAAATCTCACTTCCACATTTTTATTAAAAGTTAATTATGACGAGTAAATAACCTTACAATGTACCACAAAATTTTTAGTAATATAAAATTTTATTTTTAAATAAAAGTCCCATTTTCCCAAGCGTGTGCACCAATCAAACATCATTCATGCAACTCTTTGAGATCAATAGTACCTAAATGTTGGTGTAAGGGGTCAGGTCATCCCACAACAAAAATTAAACCAAATAATAAAATAACAACCATAAAATATGAATATAAAATCCTTTTGTAATAAAAGATTTAAAGAAATTGCTTATTTAATAGTTCTCAAAGATATATCAACAGTCATAAAATGTATATAAATAAGTAACAACCGTAGGGCAAATAATTAAATCAAAATAACAATAACAATAAAAAATATATAAGTTATGCATGCTCCTAAATATATATGATCCGGATATAACCAACCACACAGGCGTCCACAAAGATGCATATGATATGTTATGAAATGATAATGATGCTCAAAAAGTACATAACACCACTCACTTAAACAATTACAAATCATCAGTCACTTAGGCAACCACAAAGATAACAATATTTAAAACACAAATCACTCGCCACTTAGGCATCCACAAAGATAACAAATTTTAAAACACAAATTACCAGATACTTAGGCAACCACAAAGATAATAATATTTAAAACACAAGTCATCAGCCACTTAGGCAACCACACATATAACAATATTTAAAACACACATTACCAGCCACTTAGGCAACCACAAAGACAATATTTTAGAATAAACTTTTTAATCACACAGGACATCAAATTTATATTCTCATATTATGAAAATTAAAGAAATATAAAATTCTCACCAATTTCTTCAAGACTCATATATTGTTCATAAAAGTCAAGTTTTAATTTTAAAATATTCAAAAGTCCACACTTAAAATCAAATACACATCATAATAAACATATTACTAATTACATCATTATAAAAATTATAACTTTATAATTAAATACTCTAAAACATGTAAAGCACTAAATATTTTCACTACAAACATATTTATCAAGGTATAATAATAAAAATAATACTCTATAATTAATTTAATCAACATAGAGGTATATAAAAATAAAAATAAAACAATCAAAGAATTATAATTAATTTCTTTACGACGAAAATAAAAATCAACCTTTTTCTTTTAAGACATCCAGACATCATATCAATATCTTAGAATCGCTAATTTAATATCTAGTCTAACTCTACATGGGGAAAAGCCCTTACCTTGGACGCTTTCCTTCCACGTAATACTACATATCCCGCGAAAAACTCATAAAGATGAAGGAACAAAAGCTTAGAGCTTCCACAAGAAAGAGAGAGAATATGTGGGTGGTTGTTTGAGTGACTTAGAAAATATTTCAGATAAACAAAATATAATGTTGCAAATGGAGAGTGAAGCTGATTAGAGAAAGAGAATAATTTTTCTCATTGAGATTTATTGCACACATCAATAAGAAATTCAATTGGAATAATAACCGTTATGAATTAATTTACGTACTTATTCGTGTTTGTTACACATTTGAGTAGATGTGAAATAGAAAACACATGGTTCTATAATTAAATGCTATTAAAAATAAAATATAGTGTGAATGATTAAATTTTGACCAAAATTGACTTGGTCATTGTTCACTCTAAAAAATACCCCAACAACTAATGAATTAATTAATATAAATATATTTCATCAAATAATTAAAATTAAATGAACAATTACTTTATTATTATCACACTAAATTAATTAAATAAAATATATAAATAAAATGAAGTATTTTCACTAGCTCTATTTTTTCCTAGGTTAAATACTTATTTGGTCTAAAATAAAACTAATAAATGATACAACTTTTATAAATTATAATTTAATTAAATAATTTAAATAATGTTTTCATCAACTAAAATAAATCAAGTAAGACAAAATTATCACTGTAGGTAACGTATAAAGATAAAGTCAATGTATCTAACACTTCAATTTCATGATTATCGAAAATAATTAAATAAACAAAATACACAGTTGTCCACGTAGGAAATAATTATGTCATAAAGTTCTAATATAATTGTCACAACAAAACAATTAAGTAAAAATAAAAGTTATAACTATTCAAGTAAAATAGGGAGTAGTAAATTTTAATTTAATTTATTTACATGTAGAATAAATTATTAATTAAATAATGAATTACAAAAATTACTAAAAGATGTATATATAATATATATAAAAATATTGGGGTGTTACATTGGGGTCGCACTCGTGGTCGATTTTATGGTACGGGAGACTTGTTTGTTAACCTCCGACATGAGTGTATATCACTTACATAATAATCCCATAATCCTTCTAATTTTATGAATGTGATGTCTTTAAAAGCGGAAGGGCAGCTAGAATTAGATTTGAACAAATTGCTCAAGATGTAGTGGCCCAAGCTCAAATGGCTACCAAGCTCGCCGACGAGGCTAGGGAGCATTCAAAAAGTTAGAGAATGATTTTGATGCATTAAAACATATTTTTGTAGATAAAATTGATGCTTTACACCGTCAATCCATTGGATGATCATCTAGTGCGAATCATTCTCCTTCACATTCTCATTACGATGATGTTTTAGACGACTTGTCACTAGACGAACCTTGATCTCATAGTTATCGTTATTTTTTGTAGTTATTGATTGACAATTATGTAGTAGATGATTTTGCTATGTTGTTATTTGATATTATGTTTTATTTTGTAGTTTGAGAACAAATGATAATTTAATAGGCGTTTGTCATATTGTCAATGCAATGACTTTTAATATTTTTTAAGTATCAATTATTTTGTAAGACGTTAAAATATAATTGAGCAAGTGTTAAAAAAATAAAAATAAAAAATTAAATAAATTTAAATTAGCGTCGAATTTGCCCGACGCTAATTGTTTGTTGACTTTTTAATGTTGACCTAGCGTCGGCCATATTTTTATTGGACCGAAGCATCAACCATATTTTTATTTGATCGTAGCATCGTTGGGCCGACGATAAATATTTTGTTGACTATAACTATTGACTTTAGTATCGACCATCAACAGACGTCGAATGTAATATTTTTGTTGGTAGCGCCGACTTAGAGTAGGCATGTCCGACACTAATATAGTGTTGGATGACATTTGGTCGAAGCAATGTATTAGCTTCAACCTTCGACAGTAAATCAACACTATCGTCGGCTTTTGGTCGACATTAAATTCCGTTTTTCTAATAGTGTTCAAGTAGACACAAAAGGTGTTACCTTAACATAAAAATAACCTTGTAATTGGAGTGCTTCTTGGATATTATACTTCCTTCATTAACACGTAATACTTCATGTGAACAAAGAATGGCTCGGTATCTTCTTTCAATGAAATCAGTCTCCACTTTTGTTGGTTCTTTCGAATTGCATTTGCATAAGAATAGACTCTCGATTTCACATTGCAATTACGATGTCTTGTTATCTTCAGCTGATCATGATGATAATTTTCAAAGCAATATTGACCTCAGTTGTTAAGATCTTAATTTAGTGTCTCTTTTGAATCTTCGCAAATTTATAAAAAATCTCATGACTTCCTATGATAGTGTTGTATAGTTTTTTTGCTGAAAGTTTCTCATCTTTGACATCATAAAAGTGTGCAAATAAGTATTGTTTTCCTCTCTTGCATCTCCATTTTAAATGATATCACCACTTCATTGATTTCTCCATATTTTTCAAAAATATTGTACATTTCCTTGGCATCAAAATTTTCAAGGAATTTAGTGAAGAAATACAAGGTGCTCTTTCCTATCTTCTTATTAGACTTCTCTTTCTCAAAATTACATTTCTCATGATCCCTCATAGCAGCATGGTTTCTGCCTAATCAAATCTACCAATCAATTCCCAGAGGCTAAATTGGCATATTATTAAAATGATGCCTTTTGTTCAACTAGCTATCATTCGTTTTTGTCCAACTTGCTATGTTTTTTGTCAACGCTATAGAAGACTTTTGTTGTAGAGTCAACTGATGTAATCTTAAAATTTCAAAGTGATACAAAAAAGAACAAATTAACTTATCTTAAGAATCCAAAATTAAAAAGGAAAGTATAAATTACTACTCTAATTGTTCTTTTTAAATTATCACTCTTTTAGACGAATTAAATATTTATTAAAGTATGTAGTTACAAATATTTCTTCAACAAAAAATAGTGGTTGCAAATAGGGGTGGGAATAGGCCAAGTCAGACCAGGCTTTGAAAGGGCTGAGTCTGGCCTACGATTTATTTGAACAGTTACCGAATATGAACCGACTACCAAATATAGAACCGCTACCGAATATAGAACAACTACTGAATATGGAATGATTACTAAGCGATTGCCTAATTGATATAATTTAAAATAAAAAATAATATTATTAATATAATAATAAAAAATAATATTAATAAATAATAAATATATATAAGCTAGTCTATCAAGCCTAATAGACTTTTTTATAAGCCTAAGCCTGACCTATTTCAATAAATAGGCTTTAAAAATAGCCTGAGCCTAGCCTTTTTATTAAATAAGCCAAACCATAGACCCCTATGGACGGCCTAGCCTATTCCTATCCCTAGTTGCAAATACAACTTCGTTGGCTAATAATAAATGAAGTATAACATGTTTTATTTCTAACATTTTTTTTTTGAAAATTAATACTAAGTTCGTCTATGATTATAATGTCTCTATCGACTTTCTTACGTATATTAAAAAAAAAAAAAGTAAATTTGAAGTGTAAATTTTATGGATAGATGTTAGGAAAATATATTTTATAAAGTCTAATTGTATAGGAAAATAATAATAAATATACATTGAAAAAATTGAAAAAACTTGATTGTATCTATGTACAAACTATTTTCTCAAGGATAGAGATAGTACATAAAGAACATTGTTGTAAAATGTTTCACCTTAAAAGATCGTTAATATGAAACAGATGAAGTAATCAATCCTTGTGGATAACCTAAAATAATAAAATCAGACTGAATCAACCAATTCAACGATTGAACTGAAAATTAGACCTATGTCCTTTCCGTTTAACACTAAAAATACCAATGTAAGAAAAATAAAATAAAAAATTCTCGAAAAAAATCAATTTTTTTTGAATAAAAATAATTTCGAAAAGAAATTATTTCTCAAAAAAATAAATTAAAATTTAAAAATAAAATCAACTTTTAAAAAAAAAATGGGTCTAGAGGCCCACAAAATTTTAGAGAATTTTTAGTGTTGGGGGCTTGCTTTTTTGAAAACTTTTAAATTATAATTTTTTTTATCCCACTAACATGTAGACCAAAGTCTATAATTATGTGTTTGTCAAATTGACAGCTCTACTCACTTCTTCCATCATTTTATATATGTTCCTCAACTTTAATTCCACCAAAACGCTGTTGTTACCTCTTGAAAGCTTTATTAAAGAATTTTCCTTTAATCTTCACCACACTTATTCTTTTACATGTTTTTCTCTCATTTGCTTCGTAATATTTAAAGAACTTTGTTAATTAAACATTAATTTTCAGTTTTTTTCGAAGTGCACGGAATAGAGTTAAGTGAAGAATTTCATATAACTATATATTTGAGGAGACATAAATGCTTTAAAAGATTCACCTAATCAATTCTTTATTTTGACATTTCACCTAATTGGATTTGGTCAGTCAAAAGAAAAAGATTTTGGTTACCGGAATTTGGACCCGTGATTAGGAGTTGCATGACACACGTTTTGCAAACATTTTGGCCATTTGTTGTCTCGATTAATTGATTATTGTACTTCACATAGGCACATGGAGGTGGTACCCGTCGAGACATAATTTATTGGAACATTTTCGTTCATGATTTCCTTTTGAGAGAAAGCACATGTATGAAACTAATTTACCACAAACTCCATAACACTATTCAAAATTATCATGCTCTAGTCAAATGTCAAACCTTGAAGAAAACTAAAACGAAACATTTTGCAATAGCGATGATAGAGTGCAACCCGTTTGCCAACATGCAACGCTACAATGGCATACTAGAAAGACATGCCAATTATTTTCAATAGAATTTTCACAACGAACACATCAATGGTGGATAATTTGTAAGAATCAAATTGTTTGAATAAAATACTTATTGTTGATGTTTTGATAATAAATAAATAAAAAATTTATCATCTTACTCATTGTTTTAAGTGTCGAGATTAGATAAAGTCAAATCAAATTATATGTTATAGTTTATACCTAAAAATAAATATATTGTTAATCGAAAATGACAAACAGTCGAACATATTCACTACAAGAAAAAAAAAACGTTTTGTGGCGGTTAAATAAGGGGTTTGCAGCGCAGTTTAATGTTTGCGACGGTTCTCCAACTGTCGCAGAATCGTGCGTCGCGAGGCTGTTTTGCGATGGTTAAAAAAACCATTGTTCCAACTGTCGAAAATGTTTGAGACGGTTCTAACCGCCTCTAATAGAGTCTTTAAATCACCTATTTTTTATTCTAAGATGGTATTGCGACGGTTACAAACCGCCTCTATGTACTTTTAATGACGATTACAAACCGCCTTTATATACTTTTAGCGACGGTTTAAACCGTCGCAAATTTGAATTTTTTGTTTTTTTATTATTTTTTTCCATATTTTGTTTATTTAAGTAAACTAAAAAATATACTCAAATCTGATTTACATAACTAAAATACACAAATATAAAATTATAAATAAATCTAATTCATATAATATATTCAAAAGTAACAATCATACATTGAAATTAATCAAAATAATAAGTAAATTAGTTTAAATATTCAAAAACCAAAACATTAATAAAGTGACTGAAAATGAAAAACAACAACATCAAACTTAGTTCACAATTCATTTAGATAGTTCCTAAATTCCTAATGATATTGTTCCATGATTAGACCGACAACTAGACTCAGAAGAACATCTTCTATCTCTTGGTGATCCAATGTATGTGTTGCCTTTAAAAATACATATATTAAATTCAACATCACTTTTTCACACATACTTAAACTATAATATTAACACTAAACTAATTAAACTTAAACATGATCAAACGCTCAAAAATCAAAACATGCAAATATCAAACTAATTTCCCAATTTGATAGTGATAATAAACAACTCAAATAAAATACTAAAACATGATCTATGATTTAATTACAACAATATAAATAAAACAAAATATTTGAAACTAATGGACATTATAATGATTAATTAGTGTCTAGCAATACTCGAATTCAACAACAACTTATTAAAACAACAACAATCACTAGTGCAATTAAACCATGTTAGTTGGTTCGTATGTACATGTTAGATCGGTGTCATCTACTAAGTGGTGCCATGTACTACTATTCTTTATAAATTTTTCCTACTACAACATATACTAAGGTTGTATTATCGAAACCAAACCCATGCCTCTAAGCATATTCCTATCCACAACATCAAATAAAATGAGTTGTAAAATCAGAGTTATGTTATTCCTATTTCAAAAGATTGTATTATCCTTCTAACATTCTACTTTGATTTAGCCAATTTTCTGTAACCCTATTTCAAAAGATTGATTTTATGATTGCTATACATCACCTTATAAGATTTCAAATTGGATCTTTAGTAACTTAAATTAGCAAGGAATAAAAAACAGGGAAACAAATGCTCATTTAAATAGTTTTCAAATATCATGACTACTGCCCCAATTTCAGGTATCATAAGCTTGTTTGAAAAGAAAAACAGAATATTTAATTTATATCCTATTTGCAAATGAAGGACAGAAGAAACCCAAGAAAGGAAGGAAATAATTTTAACTGCATACCTCAAATGGAGTCAAAGGACATCTTCCATCCACTCGGTTTGCACCAGACTTTATTATCATATGCCTTATTCTGAATTTACCTCGCCAACTCCTTTCACCTTTCACGAGAAATATCTATTTCATGTTTCTCCTCTGCCCCCACAACATGAAAATACATCCATATCCTTCACACACAGAAAAACTATTATTATATTAGTAAGATATAATTGATGCAGAGCTAACCAAACACACAAGGAACAGAAGCAAAAATCATAAAATAGCATATTCATAAATCATATATTAGACTTGTAGTCTAATCTAATCAAGTATACAAATACTTAGGTTAAAAATAAAACAACTTAGTAAGATATAAGGCAAAATCATTAGATTATTATAACTAAGCAAAATTATTAAAATAATATTTTTCTCATATAGAACAGTTGCAAGCAGCTAAATAAATTCACAAAATGTACCACTAATCTGGGTACCGCAAATTCGAATGCCTTAAGAACATGCGAGACACGAAAATGATAAGGAATATAGACAGAGCTATGAGCAACATGGAATCATCTCGTTAGGGGTTCAACATGCTGAGGTTCATGTATGAAAATGTTCAACCAATCCCTCAACTACTAATTTGAAGCAAGTACTCGTACAACCATTATCTCATAATCCCATGTACCCAATACTAACCTATTTCCTAATCCTAGGTCATCAGCTGGAAGTAAGTACTCATACATACATACATTATCTCAATCAAAATCAAGCAACAAAATAACACCTCAAAGGAACCACCACACAAAAAACCCCACTACATATCCTCTCATCACTACATCAGGAGCAAAAATACAACTTAATAAAAAAAACACAACACCACAATGAAAACAACAACAATAATAATATCATCATTCAAAAAAATTCAAACAAAATAGCAAACATTTTTTTAATACAAAATTCTTGCAAAACTTTAAAACAAAACTTCAATTTCACTATATGATATCACACACTTAAATTCCAATTTAAATATCAAATTTGATCAAGTTTTAGGGTTACTAACAAACCATATATTGTGTTATGTCGTTGCAATGGTGTTGCTCTGCACAGTCACTAGAGACAGAGGGAGGAAGCTTTGCCGACGCCAGAGATAGAGATGAGAAGCAACGCCGACGCTGGAGACATAGGCGAGAAGCAGCGTCATCGCCTGAGACAGAGGTGGGAAGCAGCGTCATCGGAGACCAAGATGGGAAGCAACATCGTCGCCAGATTAGGGTTTGTTTTCATTTTTCTTTTTTCAAATTTTGAGAGATTGATAAATCGAGATATTTGAGGGAGATTGAGAGTTGAGAGTTTTTTTTTTCTCATTTCCCAAATTGCAAGTGATTTCGTTTTTCTACTTTGAGAGATTTGAGGGGGGTTAGTGAGATTTGGGGGCTTTGAGAGATTTTAGGGTTTTGTAGAAGGCGTGACTAAGAAATGATGAGAACACACGATTGTATAATAACAACACATAATTGATTTTGTTTTATTTGAAGGGTGGCAGCGGTTGTCAAAAACTGTCGCATGAATTGTCGTAATGTTGGAGCTGAGGCGGTTCTTCTCTAACTGTCACAAGCAAAGTGCCACAATTATCAGAATTTATTGCAGTGATTGTTCCACACTTTTAGTCCCACTAACAATCAATACGTAAACATGAATTGAGAAAAATCACATGCAGATATTGACAACAAGAAATATTGTGAATATAGCTAAGATGAGTTGACTGGGGGCGCCACATATTCTTAGAAATGGGAGTTATCACACGTTACCTGCATAATTAGCCAAATAATGCTATATTGTATGTCATGACTTATGGCCATTGGCTAGTCGATTAACAAATTCTTTTTATGCATATCTATCTCTTTATCATTTTACACTACGTCAAAAATGACATTTAACAGCGCCCCTTTTACAGCGCTTTCTAAACACAAGCGCTGTTGTAAATATATTTTAAAAATAACGGAGCCTTTTACAGCGCTTTTGATGTCAAGCGCTGTAAAAGAAGCGCTGTTGTAGGTCATATAATGTTTGCGCATAACGTTATAAGGCTTTTACAGTGCTTGTCAAAAAAGCGCTGTAAAATGAAGCGCTTTCGCGTATTATTTTACAGCGCTGTAAAATACATGCACTTTCAAATAATTGAACTACCTATTACAGCGCTTTTTTCACAAGCGCTGTAAAATACATGTGCTTTCATTGAATTTAACTACCTAATACAGCGCTTTTATTACAAGCGCTATAAAATACATGCGCTTTCATTGAATTTAACTACCTATTACAACGCTTTTTTCACAAGTGCTGTAAAATACATCTTTCAAATAATTATATACGTTGGAAACCCTCATATCCTCTATATCTTTCAAAACCCTAATATCCTCTACGTACTGTGCGACCATCTACGTTGTCTCAGGTATTTTTTAATTTGTTTTTGTCAAAAAATCTTTAGTTTTTTAATAATTGAAAACTGAAAATTGTTATATATATATATATATTAAATCTCTTTTACACATATATACCACATGATTTGTTATGTTTTGAAATTGTCAAAAATTGTCAAAAACTCATACCACATGATCTGTTCTGTTTTGAAATTGTTAGTTGATCTTGGTTTCTTTTTGAAACTTGTTGATATGTTTATTAGTTTTGTAACTGCATTTATATAGGTGGTATAATATGGATAGGAAATGGATGTCAGCCAATCGATTGTCAAAAGATTATGAAATTGGAGTGAAAGAGTTTGTTGAGTTTGCAGTGAAGAATGCAAAAGATCCAAATAGAGTAGTTTGTCCTTGTTTAAAATGTTGTTTTGGAAAACGTGTTAGAGAAGATGAATTAGAAGGACATCTAGTATATAATGGTATTGATCAAAGCTACACATGTTGGATAAGACATGGTGAGAAAAAAAAAAGGAAACATTAATTTTGAGAATAGTTCGACATATGCTTCAATTGACTTCGATACATATACATATGAGCCGGACCGAGTTGATGAGATCGCAAAAGCAGTTGAAGAAGATCTTCCAGATTGTCCTAAAATGTTTGAAAGTTTGTTGAGTGATGCAGAGAAAGAATTATATAATGGTTGTACTAAATTCACAAGATTGTCAGCGATATTAAAATTGTACAACTTAAAAGCGAGTAATGGATGGTTTGATTAAAGCTTTACAAAATTATTAACACACGTAAAAGATATGTTGTCAGATGATAATGAACTTCCCAGTCGAACCTATGAGGCTAAACGGATTTTGTGTTCTATTGGCATGAGTTACGAAAGGATTCATGTGTGTCCTAACGATTGCATTTTATTTCGAAATGAATATGAACTACTTAAGGCGTGTCCGAAATGCAATGTCTCTCAATATAAAAAAGAAAGAATCTACTCCAGCAAAAGTCGTATGGTATTTCCCTATAATACCAAGATTTAGGCGCATGTATCACAGTGAAGAAGATTCAAAACACTTGACATGGCATGCAGATGAAAGAATTAGAGATGAAATGTTTCGACACCCTGCAGATTCCCCACAATGGGCAAAAATTGATCACGAGTATCCTGAATTCAGGATAGAGTCAAGAAATCTAAGACTTGCACTTTCTACTGACGGAATGAATCCACATGGTCTTCAAAGCATCTCACACAGCACGTGACCTGTGATTTTGGTAATATAAAACCTACCTCCATGGTTATGTATGAAGCGTAAGTTTATGATGTTGTCTCTGTTAATTTCTGGACCCAAACAACCGGGGAATGATATCGACGTATACTTGACTCCTCTAATCAAAGATTTAAAACGTATGTGGGAGACAGATGTGGAAGTTTATGATGGGTATAAGAAAGAATGCTTCAATTTGTGGGCTATATTGTTCGGCACAATTAATGATTTTCCAACATATGGTAATTTATCAGGATATAGCATTAAAGGTCAGTGTGCATGTCCTATATGTGAAGAGAGTACAAATTGGATGCGGTTGAAACATTGTAAGAAGAATGTGTTTCTTGGACATCGTAGATTTTTACCTTATAGTCATCAATATTGTGGGTGGAGAAATGCATTTAATGGAAAATCAGAGGAAGGTAAAGCTCCTTTAGCACCGACTGGATATCAAATACTTGAAAAAGTACAAGGTTTGACCAATAAATTTGACAAACCTTTTGCGGGAGAGCTGGTCAAAACTGGGTGGAAGAAAAAGTCAATTTTCTTTTAATTGCCATATTGGAAGTCATTGTATATAAGACATTTTCTCAATGTGATGCATATTGAAAAAATGTATTTGATAGTGTTATTGGTACGTTACTCAATGTTTCAAGAAAGTATAAAGATGGCATCAACGCAAGATTGGACTTGGTCGATATGGGAATAAGAATTGAATTGGCTCCAGTAAAGAAAGGAAATCGTGTAACACCCCGATTTTCAAAGCGAGGGTGTATTTTTTTTTCAAAAGAAATTAAAATAAAACAGAGAAATAAATAAGGAAATACCTTTGGATAAATATTTAAGTCATTACAATTTATAAGCAGCGGAAAAGTTTTTCGAAATATGAATCCAAAGTGTTTACACCTCAAAAAGTGGTACATGCAACCCATTGAAAATAAAATGTCATGCTGACAATATTAGTAAAGATACAATTTTCCAATTTAAAATAAACACAATCCAAAATAAAGACATATGTTCCCTCTATGTCAACCTAATCTGATCATTCTACCAAAAACTATACACCCTGAGTGATCTCCACGTGCCCCGTAAGATCCTCCTAACGTAGCTCCAGTCAAGCATTCTCATCTACATTCCCATCCGTAGGTTACGAACCGGTAGGATTGTCTTGGCTCTCATCTGAGGGCAAAGCCCAGATTTCCACAATCGTTGTAAAGGGTCACCAACCGAAATTAACAGTTAACACATAACATTTAAGTTTTTCAATGCACAAAATAACATTTCAACCTAGCATGCACCTTAAAAGGGTTTTCCATATGCTAAAAGTTTGTATAATGCGTGCCAAATCAAAATGAGATCAAAATAAGCCTTAAATCAATCAAGTAATATACAAATGGCCAATCCATTGATGAACCAATTGAGCAATCGATTATCTAACTCAAAATAAGAATTTCTATTGAGCCAATCGATTTCCAAATCGATTTCCTGAAGGTTTTTAGTGAAATTTGAACTCTGGGCTTAATTCCATCGATTGGGAAATTGATTTTTTCAGTTTTGCTGACTTATTGTATGGCCAAATCGATTTCCAAATCGATTTTGTAAGTTTTGTTGAGTTCCTGTATGGTCAAATCGATTTCCAAATCGATTTTGTCAATTTTGCTGAGTTCCTGTATGGCCAAATCGATTTCCAAATCGATTTCTTAAATGGTTTTGAAAAACATATTATAAAATCGATTGGCAAATCGATTTTGTCAAATTAGCGAAGTCCCTGTAACTCATCCAATCGATTGGGAAATCGATTTCCCTGCATATTCTTTCAAAAATACATAAACTAACTCAATCACATTCATACACAACTCCAAATCTTAACACTTAGCAATTCTCACCCAATCACCACGACATTATGAGCTTCGAAATAGTTTTACAATCTAACATGCTATCACACAATTCCAAAACATAACTCTTAATAAAATCGACACAATCACAATGACATCTCAAGTTCAAACATTCAATCATAAACTTGAATCAAACACATTTACACACAATTTCGAAACATACCGCTTAACAGTTACAACTCAATACCCACACAGACAAGATGACCCAAAAAATCACATTGAATCACCTTGACTCGACAATCTCAACACAGACAAGATGAACCAACAAATCACACGGAATCACCCTGACTCGACAATCCCAACACAGACAAGATGAACCAACAAAATCACATGGAATCACCTTGACTCGACAATCCCAACACAGACAAGATGAACCAACAAATCACATGGAACCACCTTAACTCGACAATCCCAACGCAGACAAGATGAACCAACAAATCGCATGGAATCATCTTGACGCGACAATCCCTACAAGGATAAGATGAACCAACAAATCACATGGAATCATCTCGTGGCCCATGGACAAGATGAACCAACATATCACATGGAATCATCTTGTTTCCCCATGGATAAGATGAACAATCAAATCACATGACATCATCTCAGTTACCACTATCACTTTGAAATGTCTGAGCATACCCTGACTCTATCCACGACAATCGTTAAGTAAATGCAGATATTAAAAGATTCCCCATTTTTAATACTCATTTAACTTAAACGATTTTCACAACAAACATTAAGTAAACAAGACATTAAGAGATTCCCCATTCTTAATACTCATTTAACTTAAACGATTTTCACAACAAACATTAAGCAAACAAAAATATTAAGAGATTCCCCATTCTTAATACTCTTTTAACTTAAACGATTTTTAAAACAAACATTATGTAAACAAGACATTAAGAGATTCCCCATTCTTAATACTCATTTAAGTTAAACGATTTTCAAAACAAACATTAAGTAAACAAGACATTAAGAGATTCCTCATTCTTAATACTCATTTAACTTAAATGATTTTCACAAACACACATTAAGTAAACAAGACATTAAGAGATTCCCCATTCTTAATACTCATTTTACTTCATGGTTTTCAAATTCCACACAAAACAAACTCAAACATATTATCAAATTCAATCCACGATTCACACCGAAACACATCAATTCATTTCTCCACACCCCACCACTCAAACACAACAAGTTTCATTTACTCAAAATCATACATAAATGAGTTTAAATTCATTTTCCACGAAACATTCATCAATATCACCAAAACCTAACTCTAAGATTTTACCCAAAAAGCCTTAGATTCATTTTCCCCAAATCAACACTTCAACCCAAACAAATTCCTTTCCACACAACCACAAATAAGTCCCTAAATGAAAACTAGAAGTTTGGAAGGAGCCCTTACCTTCACGTTAGCTTTAACGTGCGATTACAGTACCGCGAGTAAATTCGGTAAAATCTCCGCTTGCAACGTCGCTTGCAAAGTTGGTCCCCTAGCACCATAGCGTAGTGGTGAGCAACTTTCCCTTCTATCTTTTCGCGAAACGAAGCTTAGATCTAGATGAAATTGGGAGGTTTGTGTTTGACGGTTTTAAAATCCCTAACATCGTTTTTCTTTGTTTTCGAATCAACAAGGAAGAGTGAAGTTGAGAAATCCTTGTCTTCTCTCCCACTAATCCTTGGGTTTCTATTCATGAAGCCAAAGAAAGAAAAAGAAAGCATAACAAAAAGAATGGCAGAAGAAGGATGATGTGTTTGCGAGGAGGGGAGAGATTCTGTTTCAATTGTTTCTTTTCTTTTCCTCTTTTCCTTTCTAACCATATATATATATATATATATATATATATATAACTTGTATCAATATATATATATATATATATATATATACTTATAATAATAATAATATACCTCACTTCATTCATCTAATTTAATAAAATATCTATTCTCGTCGCAACTCAATTGAAAGATAAATTTTCAGCAACAAGTGATATTTTTAACTAACTGTCCGAAATTATATTCTTCGTAATCTAAATAAATTATTTTCTGACAAATAATTTTAATCCAATTTCTAAAAATATATTTTTGGCATTTAACTCACTTCATACCAAAAACTGAGCTAACAGCTTAAGAAATTTCACACAAAATACCCTAAAATTGTTTAATTTAGGATTTAAAAACTACGGGTCTTACAAATCGCACATATCTACCTCCAGCCGCTCATACTCTATCTAGAAAGGAAAAAATTGTTTTATGTAAATTTCTATACGAAGTTAAACTTCCAGAAGGATACTCTTCGAACATTATAAATTTGGTTTGTATGAAAGACCTCAAGTTAAAAGTTTTGAAGACCCATGATTGTCATATTCTTATGGAGCATTTGCTACCAATAGGTATACGTTCCATTTTACCTGAAAAAGTTCGACAAGCATTAACTAGATTATGTTTCTTCTTCAGGGAAATTTGTAGTAAAGTGATCGACCCTCAGAAATTACCGACATTGCAGAGGGAAATTGTTGTTACTTTGTGTGAGCTTGAAATGTATTTCCCACCATCGTTTTTTGATATAATGGTTCACCTTATTGTTCATTTGGTTAAGGAGACACAACTTTGTGGGCCAGTGTATATGAGATTGATGTATCCGATAGAACGGTATATGAAAATATTAAAAGGGTACGTAAAAAGTAGAAGTCGACCAGAAGGTTGTATTGCTGAACGATACATTGTTGAAGAGGCTGTTGAATTTTGTACTGAATATCTATCAAATGTTGAATCCATAGGGCTTCCCATGTCTCGTCATTCGGGAAGAATATCAGGAGAAGGGATAATTGGAAGGAGACTGTTGACTATATCAAGGACAGAATGGGAGCAGGCACAATTGTATGTTCTGCACAATGATGATGAGGTTCAACCATATGTTACAATACACATGGATCAGATATCTCGTTTGAACATGAATAGGAATCAAAATTGGATAACTCGAGAGCACAATCGAAGTTTTATAACATGGTTAAAAAATCACATAAAGTCAAAATTTGATATAGACCCTGGATCAATTTCACAGAGATTGAGGTGACTAGCAAATGGTTCGAGCTTACATGTCTTTTCTTACACTGGTTATGTTATTAACGGCTACACATTTTATACCAAAGAACAAGATGATCAGACCACTATGCAAAATAGTGGAGTCACTCTCGTAGCTGAAGCGATGCATGTCTCCAGTGCAAAAGACAAAAACCCAATATATGCAAATCTATCATATTTTGGGGTTTTCGAGCGTATATGGGAGTTAGACTACACAATGTTTCGTGTTCCCATATTTGGTTGCAAGTGGGTCGATAATAATAATGGCGTTCAGATTGATGAGTCAGGATTCTTGCTTGTTGATTTTAATCGGGTGGGATACAAAGACAAGCCTTTTATTTTAGCGTCGCAAGCTCAACAAGTGTTTTATGTCACTGATCCTTCTGATAATAAATGGTCTCTTGTCCTATCAACCAATAAAATAAGTGATGATAACAATAATGATGAAGATGTTGGTAATGATATTTTATTTGCAACATCACAACAACCACATGAAATTGATTCAACTAATGATAGTTTATATCTTAGAGATGATCATGATGAGGGAATTTGGATTAATCCATCGTTTCGTATTGTAAATGGACAAACAAATGTGAATCCCACCAGGAAAAGAAGAAGGGCATCTTAATGTACATGCATGTAATCTGAACTATTGTGATAAATATGCATGTAATCTGAACTATTGTGATAAATATGCATGTAATCTGAATTGAGTGTTTTATACTAAGTTCTGATTAATTTATTTTCAGCTTATATTTAGCTTAAATTAGTCTCTTTTGCTTCTACTGCTACTGGTTATGATAATGCCACTTATATAATGTAAATTAAGTACCATCAAAAGGAACATATCTGAGTTACTGGGACAAGGCCCTTTTAAAAATAAAATAAAGAGACATTTTACAACGCTTTTGTTAAAAAGCGCTGTAAAAAGGCCCTTTTAAAAATAAAATAAAGAGACATTTTACAGCGCTTTTGTTAACAAGCGCTGTAAAAGGCCCTTCTAAAAATAAAATAAAGATACATTTTACAGCGCTTACATTAAAAAGCGCTGTAAAAGACTCTTGTAAAGAACCTTTTAAAAGCGCTTACATTTATGAAGTTCACTTAATTCAGATTCGAACCGAGGCCTTCCAAGTGTGAATTCTAGGGGTTAACGCTCAAGAGTAACTAATATTAAAGGAAAAATTAAATATATAACATTAAATAATTGAATGTTGATAATATGACATTATAATTAATATTTATAATATAACTTTAATGTATTCAACAATAATTTTTATATTCTAAAAAAAATTAATAATATTAATTAAAGTTATATTTTAAAGAATAAAATAAATGTACCTAATAAAGTAAAAAAAAAAAGGTTATATTTGGTGTCTGATGGAGACCTTTTACAGCGCTTATTGGGAAAAACACTGTAAAAGAGCCTTTTAAAAAATTAAATAAAGACGCCTTTTAGAGCGTTTTTTTAACAAGTGATATAAAAGGCTTTAAAAATAACATTAATCAGACACCTAACATGACCTTATCTAACAGGATTTTCTTCAAACACCTTGTACGCATTTTTCGCAAAAACACATTGTTCACAGGCTCTTTAACAAAAACACATTGTTAACAAAAACATCAGAATCAAATCCATTTTTCGCAACATGGCAATGAACCTAAAGACCAAGTTTCGATTTAAGAAGGAATGTAAAGATATAAAAAGGGTGTTGAACGTGAAGACCAAGTTTCGATTTTAGAATGAAAGGGAATGTAAAGAGATAAAAAGGGTGTTGAGGTGGAGATTGAATTGTTTGGAGGTTCAGCATAAAAGGAGTAAGCTTTGATGTTTGTGAAGAAGATGCATAAAAGGAGAAGAGTTTGGTGAAGAGGAAGAGTTTAAAAAATAACATAACAAAACACAAAAATCACATAAAAAAAACAATAAGGCCTTTTACAGCGCTCTTTTAAAAAGCGCTGTAAAAGACTGTAAAAAAAGCATTCGTATAACATAATAAAACAAGGAGGTCAATTACAGCGCTTGTTCAAATAAGCGCTGTAAAAGACTCTTTTAAAAATAAAATAAAGAGACCTTTTACAACGCTTATTTGAACAAGCCTTGTAAAAGGCTTTAAAAAAACATTATATAACATTCTCAATCAATGAGGTCTTTTACAACGCTTATTTTGGAAAAGCGCTGTAATAGAGCCTTTTAAAAAAATTAAATAAGGACGCCTTTTACAGCGCTTTTTCAAATAGCACTCTAAAAGGCCTAAGCCTTTTAGAGCGCTCTTTGAAAAAGCGCTGTAAAAGGGTTATAAAAAAGCGCTGTAAAAGGGTTATATATATAACAGTAACCGCTTCAGTTTCCTCTTCATTACGTAAACTACACTATCATCTCAACCTTCATCGTTCTTCTCTTCTTTTGCAAACCCTATAATCCCGTCCATTACGAACTGTATTTCCACGATCATCTCCTTCATTTCGAACCTTATTTCCATCCAAGATCATTTCAAACCTTATATTTTCATTGAAATACGTAACCCTCATTACGTATTTCTTCAAACTGTTTTTCTGTGAACTTTCTGCGTTCGCTCTTTTCTTCGCATTTCATCTTTCTTCGAACCATTATTCAGGTATTGATGTTATTAATTCTTCGTAATCATTAAAATGCATGTTGAGCTTGTTTAAAATATATATACTGATACATGTTGAGCTTGTTTAGAATAATGCATAATGCATGTTGAGCTTGTTGATGTTATACTAAACTGCATGTTGAACTTGTTGTAGTTAAATGGATACAAACAATGATTTAGAATGTCAAAATGAAGAAGTTGGCACCACTAAGGCTTATGAAAATGAAGTCAAACGTGGTGCAGCTATAATGCAAAATGTGATTAAAGCAAGGAGCAATGGCACCAAGTTTGAGGTTATACTATACTATACTCTGTTTGCTGTGTATTTTTTTAGCTTTTTTTAATAGCATGTACTTACTATATGAGTTTATTAGGTTGGCTGGAATGAGAGTGGTCAACCAATTGACCCCAACTGCTCTATGTTTGTAAGCTATATTGGGGCTGCTGTTCGTCAAAATATCCCAATTACGATTGACGATTGGAGAGATAAGGCGTTGATGGATGCCAAAGATATAATATGGAGTGACATTCAAGTAAATTTTTTGATCCAATCTTTTGTCATTTATAATTTTTTTCATTGAAATACTTTACTTATAATTTTTTTCATTGCAAACGACTTTTGTCCTTGATGAGGGACGAAAGAGTTACGTTTTGAGAGTTGCTGAGAAAATCCTTCAGGGATTTAGATCGCATCTCTCAAATTTCTATCTAAAAGATAGAGAACGAAACACAACTGCTGAACCTCCAAAAAAATAACAACATTATATATCAAATGATGAATGGAAAGCATTTGTTTCCAAACGTTCTAACCCCGCGTTTGTCATAAGTGATTAATTTATTAGCATTTGTGTGTTTTATTATTCATATTCGTAGCGTATTTTAAATTTTTACATAATTGCTATTTTTTTATATAGAATGTTTGTAAGGCAAATTGCGAGAGGGCAAGCAATCCGACGCACCCATACAAAAAATCACGTATGGGATATGCACGTCTAGAGCAAAGACTTGTAAGTAATTAAACATCACTTTTATATAATGAGGGAATTTGTATTATAAACTATAGTTTCTAACTAATATTTTTATTATGATCTTAACGAATAGCGACAAGACACCCAATCTGATCAACCGTTGGGCCGTCATATCTTGTGGAAGGAAGCTCGTGTAAATAAGGATGGAGTGGTTGATAACGAAAATGTTCAAAAAATAATAGAACTTTGTGTAAGTATATTATGACTTTAATATTTTTCAATATTGTATTTATCACTTGAATACTTTTTAATATTGTATTTTAAAAATGCTATTGAACTTAACTTTTTTAATGTTACATGTATTTTAGGAGACCATCGAACAAAGTTCTGAAAATGAAGAGGGCAACAAGGCTAGTTGCAGGGACATTCTAGGTAAAGTTTTTAATGTCCCTGAGTATTCCAGCCGAGTTAGGGGGAAAGGATTTGGCGTAACTCCCAAAAGCTTTTTTCCTCAAGAGAAGCGCCAAAAACCTTCCAACGAGGAAGTATTAGAGAAGCTCAGAATCCTATCAGAGCAAGTGGCACTCTTGGTGAATACGAATAAAGACAAATGGAGAGTGAAACCGCGAGTTGCAACGTCGGTTTGAAAAGTATTCCTGAGGTAATTAATTACTTACTTGCTTATGTAATTACTTATGCATTAAACAATATTATATATTAATTGTACTTATGTTTTAACTATTGATTTAGGGTGTCACTTCATGTTTCCTATACTTGTCCTCGCCTACTCATCGGAAGGTGGGAAAAGGAAAATTGTACAATACTTTGGGAGAAGTATTGCACAATACTTCGATCCCTATGGGCCATGTCAAAGTAACGCCTATTGTTGCTTTCGAACCAACTGCACCGTTGCCGATTCCGGACAACGACGTAGATATGCAGATATTGGGCGACACGATTGGTAGTAACGTGGCATGGTCCACAAACCTTGTTGCCCTCGATAAAAGGCCTCCCATAAACGAATCGGTTACTTCTCCCGAAAAGGTTTATCACATTTATTGTATAAGGTTTGTCAATTTTTTTAGATTCAATAAACTAACATTTAACCTCATTTTTGTAGGTCCAAATAAATAAACCACCCGCACATCCAAAAAAAGGCAGCAAACCTCAAAAATTGGAGGTTAATAGAGCTGCCAAATCACAAAGGCTGCTGGGTAATAAAGCTGCCAAACTTGCAACAAGAAAAAAACTGGATCGGGGAAAATCGGTCGCCGCTGTTGCTGCTCCTAAAATAAGTCAGCCATGCCTTGGTAAATACGGAGCGTGTCTTGACATCCAAGTAAAAAAGAACATGGGCAGCAGCGACGATTCGCGCATCGTACCCATGAATAAAGATATATTCGAAGATAAGTATGATAAATTTCTCGAAAAGGAGCACATATACGAACTTCTCGAACATAAGGAGCTTAGTGCTACTGTAATGAGCTTGTACATAAGGTAAAAAATACTATTAATTGCATTTATTGGTAATTAATTAAATGTAAATTTTCATTGAAGGTTTTTGTATGAGAAGGTCGTGTGCACGAGGAAATTGTCAAATAAATACTCATTCTTGTCTCCGAATAAGATGTCGATGTGGAAACTCGATCCAGAAAATGTAAAGAAATACATTATAGATATGTTATTAGGATATATAGAAAAGGATAAATTGTTCTTCGCACCATATAATTCAGGGTACGTAATTTTATCTTTTTTAATTGATGAGAATTTAGTTTATTAGTTGTGTATAAACAAAATTGCTTAACCAATTTTTTGTTGTTGTAGGGCACATTGGGTGCTATTTGCAATCAATGCGGTCTCTGAAGTTATATTTGGATCCCGTGCATGGTGATTACAACAAACACTCCGAAATAAAGACTATGTTCGACACGTAAGTAATATTCATTTATTTTTGTTACACATATATATAAATAAGTGTTTGTTCATGCTAAAATAATCACATTTATTCATTCGATAGTGCATTAAAAGTTTTTTCGAGCTCAAAGAGATGCTACAGTGTCGAAGCAAAAGTCTAATAACATTACATGGATCCCAATAAAGTGCCCTCGTCAAACAAACAACATCGACTGTGGGTACTACGTATTGAGATTCATGAAGGAGATTGTTGACAAGAATAAAACTATTATTCCAGAAACGGTACGGTATTTTGATTACATGATTTTCATATATAAATTATCTATATATTTGATACTAACTTAATATAATATGTTCAATTTTTATATTGCAGTACTTTGACAATTCCAGTCCATCATATTCTGAGCAAGATCTGATGGAATTAAAGGAAGAATGGGGTGAGTATGTGCTTGAAATGAAAATTATTTGATTTTCTGGGAAATAGCATGCTGCTTGGCAAGGAATCTGAATATTATATGGTAGCTAGTGCATATTTTGTATATTTGTTTAGTTATTATATGTATTTGATCATAGGACAATATATAAACATGCATATGAATATGTTGTAAATTAGGTTCAATGTATATGTAGTTACTTATGTTGTAAATTACTATGTTACAGGGTAATATATATGTATCATGTTGTAAATTACTGATTCTGGTTGTGTTGTGTGAACTGGTTCAAAATAATTTTGGATAAAAAGATAAAAGACAGCGCTTTATAAAAAAAATGCCATAAAAAGCTAAAAAGCACTTTTCAAATATATATAGGGCTTTAAAAAAAAATACACATTTTACAGCGCTTTTTTGAAAAACCGCTGTAAAATGTGCATTGGGTGGACATTTTACAGCGGTTTTTTTAAAAAGCGCTGTAAAAGGTACACCAAAATATGAATTATGGGTATGCCTTTTACAACGCTTTTTCTAAAAAGCGCTGTAAAAGATATACCAAATATATGAATTATGGGTATGCCTTTTACAACGCTTTGGGCAAAAAGCGCTGTAAAAGGCACACCAAATATATGAATTATGGGTATGCCTTTTACAGCGCTTTGTGTAAAAAGCGCTGTAAATGGTACACCATAATATGAATTATGGGTATGCCTTTTACAGCGTTTTTTGCAAAAAGCGCTGTAAAAGGCTTAAAAAAAAACGTTGTGAAAGACTATTTTTGACGTAGTGTTACTTTACCTTATACATTTCTTAGTTCAGTAACTAAAACACAAATACATTGTACTTAAAATTCTTTAGAGTAATTAAAGGATCTATAGTTGAAAGACATAATTAGTACATTCAAACAAAACAACATTATTTTAATTCGAGCCATATAATTACAACAGTTCCATGGAATTAGTAATGTCACTAGTGAGTCATCCTTAGTCAAACAGATGAAGCACATCATTTATTGTAAATATAAATAATTTTGAATCAATATTCTAATTAATCAAAGTCTTGAAACAAAGTAAAACTTATGATAAAGACCAAAGCAATAGAGACATTGTGTGATACATGTAAAGCTTCTAGTGAATAATATTTGGATTATGAAGTACTACATTCAACTCGTGTAACAATTAGTTCCCCTAGAGCATCGCTTTATTTGATGGTTCATTGCCTCTTGTTCATAAAGCAGAATGATCACTCTACCAAAGTGCTATTAATGTTGTGGTATCTCTCATTATATAAAATATTCAACATATAAATTATGTTACATTATCAACAACGACAACAATTCCAAACGACTCTTTGTAAGATTGCAAAGTGTCTTTTACTACTCAAAATTATTATTTGACCACAACTCATACTCCTGATTACCGATTGAGCACCATGGAATTTCAAAGTCAAACCACAACTTGCTTAACATCACAATCAACTATTTCACCATCAAGGAGGAGACAAAATTGGTTGGTGCTCAATTAGCTTAAAGACAGTCATTAACTAATAAATTAGTTAAAAAAAATATTTATTTAATTATTAGCATGTCTATTAAATATTTATTTTAGATAAATGTGAGGAAAAATTGGATACACTAATTAAAACTTGTTGTGAAAATCATATCCAAGAAAAAATTATATGACTAATCAATTAGCTAAAAAAAACTATGATTCATATATTAATTAATAAAGAGGAAAATGTTTCTTTATTATCAGTGCGCCTATTAATATTTTTTAGACAAAAATATAAGGATGATTATAATACATTAATCATAAAATAGTTAAACTAATAATAATAATAAT
>JBBPBT010000183.1:9842579-9876709 GCA_037974875.1 Cicer bijugum
TAACAATGTCAGTTTTAAATATCTGCTTCAAATCTGTACAACAACATCAATTATAAAAATTTGTACTACATCAATAATCATTAGTTTTCTCAGAAATAATGATATAAAATTAGATTTTACATTAAAAGAATTAAATAAAAAATATCTAAAAGTTGAGGAAGGGTTTTGCTTAGTGCATAAATGATTTTAATTACCATCATTTGGTTGATATTTTGAGGATCACAAAATAAATAAATAAATAAATAAATAACAATTATTCCTGGATTGTATTTGTTATTGTGGATATTAAGTTAGAAAAAAAAATTTATATTAATGACTATCTATTTTAATGTAGCATAAATTATCAATAAGTTAGAGATAATAATCTAACTATTTCTAACATAAAGAATATAATCACTTAATAAATAAGTAATTACATTTTTTAATAGAACAAGTTATAATATATCAATAAGGAGTATTACAATATGCATATGATATCAACACTTCAAGTCAAAGTACTAAAGACAAAGAAAATATAGATCAATGATTGAACCTCTAAAGACAAAGCAAAAGAATGTTGCAATCAATATCTACCTTTGACTAATAACCCATTTTGATCCTCTGACTGAAAAATCAAAAAGAAGAAGATTCCAAGTGAAGCATTTGATAAAGTGAATGTTCTAGTACAAGCTAGATCTTCTAGTGAACAAAGAAAGGGAAACTACTGAACAAGTTCACAATGACTCTAAAGAATATGTTGAAGTTATGTCTGAGTCTGTTAAACGCATTTTCAGAACATCTCTGCTAAATCATTAGATGCAAGTTCGCTTTTGCGATTATGGGTTTGATAATCTTAGCATCCAATTTTTACCATATGATAAAATCAGTGTATGAAAAAGTCAACGCTATGATAAGTCAACGCTCTAGTAAGAAGTTTATGCTCCAACATCATCTGCTCATCATAATGGACTTATCCTCTAATTGAAGAAAAGCATGACAATATCTTAGATCAATCTTCTTAATTGAAGATGCATTGAATTAAGTATGAAGATATACATTGGTATGTCTTAAAGACTGATTTCACTTAAATGTTGATTTAAGATCTTCAAAAGTAACATAATCAATTAATACATTTCTCAATATTTAAGTTGAAATCGATCAATATGAAAAAAAAGCTAATAGAATCAAAATAAAATGTGTTGAGAAGAAATTATGTAAGAGAGTACTTTCTCGTCCATATGAGGTACTTGAAGAGGTATAACAATACTTATGATCTTCAATGGCTATCTGTTAGAAAGTTGAAGAAACGGTGCAATGGTGAGAACCTAGAAAGGCTATTAAAGAATACTCAAAGCCTAAATAGTAGGTTAAGTATTCGATTGTAATAAAGCAAAATATCTTTGTACGAGGAGGAATAGATATTGTAATATCCTATTATGAACTAGTATAAAGATCCATATACTCTCTCTCTCTCTCTCATTATTTGGAAAAGAACATATGTTTTTGTATAAGTAATCAAAATATGTTTGTGTTTTCTAGCACCTTTAATTGATATTATAGCTCAATCTCTTGATTGAGCATTTTATCGTGTAATAGTAAATATTCTTTACTACTAGAAATACAAGTTAAATGGTTTGAATTAATGTAAATTTTTTGTATCAATATTATTTTATTTTATTAATTTTTTTTTAAATTTCTTTCAAAATCTAGAAGAACATCTATTTCTCAAATGAAAATTTCATCTCTTTACCAAAGTCGTTTCTTGAAAAAGTTGTTTTTTGTATAATATCTTTTTAGAAGTGAGTATATGTGTTAAAGGTTAATCTCATGAAATGACTATTCGATGATATTTTGAGTAGCAAACCATAATCTTTTTATTGAGATAAATGAATGCTCAAAGAGAAGAATAGAAATGAAAAAGAATTTTATTGTATCCTTTGAAACATCGTAAACATCTCAAAGTCATATCTATATGAGAGATATCATTTTAGATTAAAATTATATAAAAAAAAATACTTTATCATGTGAATAATTTTTAACAGCAGATTAAAATTGCCTTCTATGCTCGATCTCAAAGATCTACTTAACTAATTCTATGAAAATTCTCTTACTTTTACTCTGCTTTCTGGTTGTGGTTCTTGAAATTCTTAATTGACAAATTGGGCAAAAGACTTATGGTTCAATAAGGCACATCGAGTTATTCATACAGAAGAGTCAATATGCTAATACTGAAATTTATCTTTTGATAAAAAGAAGTTTTATCTAATACAACAGAATTATTAGTGCAAAGTAATGAAAATGCTATAATGAATTCCAATAAGAAAACAAGAGTTTGAATTATCACCCCTTTTTAAATTTTAATTATTGCACTTAATTCAATATACTTGAGAAAAATCCTGGTAATAGGTGATTGAATAACTAAAACGTTTTGGATGAATTAATTAGAAAAGTTAGCTAAGTGTGATGTCAAGTTATGTGTAATTTGTGAATACTTAATAAATAAATGATAAGGGATAAAAATATCACACAAGAGAATTATATATTGGTTCACCCAACCTGGGCTACATCTTGTGCTCACAACAAGTGAGATTTCCACTAATATGCTCGACATAAAACATTATGCCGTTGCACATTCATTCTTGATCACAATTGATCAATTACAACTTTCACATTTCATTTCATAAAGGAATTTTTCATATCCACCTTTCACTCCATAACGGATTTTTACAATCACCTTTCAAACTATAAAGAAATTTTACTACTCATCAATCTAACTATAAAGAAATTTTACTACTCACTCAATCTAACATAAAAAGTATTTGGAATCTTATGATTCAGAATTATTTGTTTGAGATTTATTGATAGCAATAACTCAAAACGAATGATCCAGGAATACAGTGAAGTGAGCATGGAGTTTTGCTTGAGAGAAGATTTTTACAACTTGAGCTTTTTAGATGAACAAGTGTAGATAGATTGTCAATTGAACTCTTACCTCTACCATCTGATTAATCATTATTTTATAGATAAAGAGAGACTCAAAATATTTAGTTTAATATGAATATAGCCATTGGACAATCTTGCTAGTTGTCAATTGTTTTCTTTAAAACAATCTTCTTTTTTTCAATTCTATCAAGAACGCTCTTCTTTAAACGTATAACGTTCTTCTTCAAACCTACAACATTCTTCCTTGAGACTTGAAGGAAAATTGGGCGCAGAGGCTGAATTTGTCTGTTGGGACAAAGTTGAGTCAAAAACATGTACATATGTAATGTTAATAGTGTTTTTTATAGTGCACTTAAGTGCTTTGTACTTGCTTCTAGTTAATCACATTTTGACAAATTTTGAATTTTGACAAACATATTAATTACATTTTGAATTTTGATTTTGATTTGGTCATCATGATAATAATTAGAGCATTTTTGTCAATCACTCCCCCTCAATTTCAACATCCAGTATCACATATCTTTTAATCATGCAAAGATGAAAAACAAAGATTGTTTGAAGCAAATATCATATTTCATTCATTAATCGAAAGATGTTACAACCAGAATTAAGTTGCATACAAATGGTTCAAAAGAAAAAACATTAAAAGACATAAATTTAAAATGATGTACATAAACAAGTGTTTCAAAAATCCTTTTCACTCAATTACTTTCTCCTCCTTTGTCATTCCAAAACGAAGAGGAAGCATAAAAAAGATTCAACATCAGAGTCTTTTTAAAAGGATAATGATGGAAAAGAATCATTAGAAAAAGATGAATAAAAGCCCTGGGTAACTCAAAGAAGATTGGAGGTCGATTTAGAGCTGGTGGATTAAGACCAAACTTTGGACAAATTTCATTCATGATCCAATTTCTTAAAATGGTGAGTTCCACAATGTTATAGGTCATATGTGTTTGAATGATCTTCAGAGTTTGAATGATCTTCCTAGTTTGTGTTGTATTTTTTCTCAATCTTTGACCTTTTAGGAGGCCTAACTTTTTAGTTTTCTCCTTTCCATGACGTTATGGAAAAAAAGGTGGTGGTGTAGTTGAAAGACATAATAATTCTAAAGGTAGGACCATTGATTAGGAGTGTCATAGATTGAGTTTGATTTTGTCAAAAAGGAGGAAAAGATGAATAAAAAATAAGACTAGCAGTGAAGTAGATCTTCAAACCAAATAGAAATTTCTAGCTACCTATGGGAGAGATAAAAATTATAGACATTAGAGAAGTTCTTTCTAACCTAACTTTTTTGGATGATTGACCTTGGGTGAAATTTTTTGTTTAAAGGGCCATCAAGGATCATGGTGTGTGTGTGCAAAAAAAATGGTGTAGATTGAGGGTGATCATTTTAAAAGTACAAATCAAAATCAACAATAGATTATTGGTCAATAGTGTCAAGAACGCTATGCTATTATGGAGAACGTTCTAGAATTAATTCACGAGTGAAATTTTGAACCTTTTTGTTCAGCACGACCATTCTTTCAGTTCTTTTTCTTTTTGGTAATCTTGAAACAAATTGAAGAGTAACATTTTAAGGGTGAGGAGATGGTGATTTTTCAGAAGATATTAGTTTCTTTTTCAGTGAGTAATGTTTTGAGGGGTGAACATGAAAATCTTAAAAACAAATTCTTCTAAATCTAGAAACACTTTAAAGTGCCTAAAGATTTTTGTGAGCATCATTTCATAAGGGACAGTGACATTTTTGTAATATCTCATGGTGGATGCAACCATGTTGTAGATGATAACATAGAGAAGATTTATTTTCAACCCATCGAGAAAATGATAGATTAAAATTGTATCATTATCATAAAAAAACTAGTGAATACCACAATTTGGTAAAATGTAGTATTAAATAATGTTGTTGAAATTTTTTTGAAATGGCTTTTAAGTCAGCAGACACAAAATTTTGGAGCTAGTAAAGAAAAGTTCATCAAAAACTTCATCTTTTTTAATATTCAAGGCATCACACCGTTGTTTTCCAAAAATGGTTGAGCCTTCAGTAAGAAGTTAGTGGCAATGATTTCTGGTGTGAGTCTAGTCTCAACGCCTTTGATTTTTGAGACTATGAGAGATTTGTCTTCAAAATCTTCAGCTTTGAAAAAAAAAGAATTTAACAACTTTGGGAAAATGGCATTATCTAATTTGAAGGAATTTGGTCCTGCAAGAGCATCATTGTAGTTCTTAATCATCACACTTATAAGTTTGAGATTTTCAAAGTAGAAAAGTCTTCCAACTCCAACTGGTCTTTCATCCCATTTTTCATTAAAAATTTCCTTCAGTTCAGGATGAAAGAGAGGTGGAATTTGTTGTTTGGATATATGTAAAGCTTTTTACGAGAAAGGTTTTTAGAAGGTATGGAGTTTTTGTCTTGGCTATGGATGGAGAACATTCTAGTCCTTTTGTCTTAGGGGAGAACATTCTCATTCTTTGGATTTTCCTTTGTCTGGTTTGGGGATTGATCGGATTAGTATTTTAGAAGTAGTTTTTAATGATTGTTTGATGGTGGGCTATTTAGGAGGTTTTTTGGATATTGGTATAGGATTTTGAATGGCAATTTTACTTGGCTTAGTTTGTTTTGTAGTTTGAGTAGTTGGTGAAGATGATTTAGGTTTAGAAGGTTTGATTTAAAGGGAAGTATTTGGTTTGAAGGGAAGTAGGTGGAATGGTTTCAGTTTGTTTTGGTGTAGAATTTCCTTCATCAAAATGACCAAATATAATGTGCATAGTGATGTCCATCCTTTACGATAAAGTCAACATATGAGGAGTCAACATATGAAAATTCAATGCTCTCATCAGAAGTCTACGCTCCAACATCCTTAACTCATAATAATGGACTTATCCTCTTATCGAAGAAGTACATGACATTTTAGGATAATAACATCTTCTGAGGTATGTCTTCTTTATTGAAGATGCATTGAATTATGTATGAATATATGTATGAATATTTCTGAAATATTGGTTTACCTTAAATGATGATTTAAGATCTCCAATGATAACATTCTCAGCAGATACATGTCTCAGTATTTAAGTAGAAACTAGTTAATATGAAAACAAACCTTGGAGAATGAAAAAGACCATGTGTTAAGAAGAATTTTTTTAAAAGTCTATACCTCATCAAAAGAAAAGAATGAATGAAAAATTATCTCAATAGAGAGTTACTAGAATTGATATAAATCAGTCAAAGTGTGTTATATACTTGAATTTATATAGGACTTGAAATGTAATATCCTTTCCATTAGAATTAGATGTCTAGAAATAAACTTTGTGTCAATTCAAATACAAACAAGAGCTGATGTAAAGCAGCATGATAGTGACAACAACTTGTTCATCCATAAAAGGTACTTGAAGAGGTATAACAATACTTATGTACCTCAACGACAGGCTGCCAGAAATTTGAGGACAGGTTCTAATGGTGAGAGCCTGGAGATAGGCATGGCAACGGGGCGGGGGCGGATTTCGCCTCCTCCACACCCGCACCCGACTAATCGGGGAAAACCCGCACCCGCCGCCGTTACATAGCGGGTGTAGAATTTAGGCACCCATCCCCGCCCGCAACGGGTCTCGGGTTTCCCCGCCCGCACCCGCACCCACTCATATATATAAAATTATAAATTTAAAAATCATATTTATTATAATAAAATAATAATTATTAAACTAATAAAATTAAAAAATATTTTATATAGAGATAAAATTATATTTTTTAATATTTTAAAAAATATTAAATATATTAAATATGTATATGTATATAAAATTTAAAAATTATAATAATAATACTTGCGGAGCGGGTTCGGGTGCGGGTGCGGGGTGGATATCATCACCCCCAAACCCGCCCCCGCCCCCGAATTTTATTGTCGGGGAAAACCCGCACCCGCACCCAATTAAAGCGGGTTTTCCCCGCCCAAATCAAGCGGGTTTGAGTGGGTACCCGCGAATGCGGATTTTATTGCCATCCCTACCTGGAGAGGCTAAAGAAGAATACTGAAAGCCTGAAGACGCAGAGTAAACAATATTTGTATCCTACTATTGAAATGGTGGATTAAGTTGTCGACTGTGCAAAGGTAAAATCTCTTTATAAGGGGAGGATTAGATGTAGGAATCGTCTGTTGTGAACTAATATAAAAATATGTGTGTTACTTCTCTTAGTTACTCCAATATAAGTTCTTTATAATTCAACTTTATTTTACTAAACCTGATTAATAACTTTAAGTTGAATGATTTAATAAAGAACATATATTTTTGGTTAATCAATCGATGCATTTTCCATAATTCCAAAATACAATTCAAACCCCTATTTCTTGTGTTTTCATGCACCTTCGGGGTTTGGCATAGTGGATAGTGTGTCTATGAGGTATCATACATGTAGGTAGTGGGAACTCTGTCCATCATGTATCATATGCAAACATGGTGAAAGGCACAACGAAGAAAGATGAGGTTTTAGTGTGGTGTTAAAAAACAATGGGAGAGTCAAGATATTTGTAGTGATTTTCGTTAAACGTAGAAGAAGATGTGAAATGGGTGTAGCAAGAAAGAGGTAGGAGTGGTGCATTAATTTCTGATTGGTGGAAACAAAGTGTTTTTGAAGGCCTTGAAAAGTGATGATCGAGTAATCATGATTGATGAAACAAGTAATCTTCTCAAGATATAGTTTGAAACTATAGAATAATGGTTTCAAGGTAGAAAAACGTAAGAAAAGGGATATGAATTGTGTTTTAAAAATAAAAACTTTTCTTTTTAAAACTTTAAGAAAAATAAAAACATTGAAAAGAAAGTAAAAAGGTGTAGAGGAAAAAACAAACGAAATTTATCATGCATTACCACGAACTCGATAGTTATTTAACTTGAAGAATTTATCCACTAAAAACCAAACTATTTGTTTTCAATACCATTAAAACACCTAATAGTGGACTTTACCATGTTATAGTCTTCTCAAACTACAAACTTTGTACATTTAAGCTTTTGGGGAACAACAACTACTCGGCAAAGATTCAAAGGATTAAGGTTGTTGTGTATAAGAATAATTATATAATAGATAATATAACAATGAAGCTTTTCTAATAAACGATAACTTTCTTCGTGAAAGGATTTTGAAAATAAGATGGCTGAGTATTGTCTAGAGTAATTTTCTCAAAAGAATTCACAAATAGTTCCCCTCGTTTTCTTAATCAATCTATCTTGATAGCAATGACACTTGAGTGTCCTTTTATAGTACTTACATTATACGTTAATTTTCTGACGGTTGCAGAGTATGATGCGCCGCACATCTTGTAGGAATTGTACTATTAGAGCCACTAGCCTGAATATTGAAAAAAGATTCTCTTGTCATTTTTTGTGGTTCATAATCTCTTCACAAAATATCATGTTTGCAAAGCTAGGATTATCAGAAGAATTAAACATAAAAAGATTCATGCCAATTTGTTGAAGACGCTTTAATCAGATGATTAACTTGAGTCACACTTATTTATTAGAGAATGCTTCAAGGTTGAAGTTATTAGAGGATTATTCTTTTAAGAGGATTCACTAATATTAGATAACTTAGAATTTTATTAGAGCGTTGACTAGATGATCAGTTTGTTGTTTAAGTTGCTTGATCAAATAAGTCAATTATGGATGCATCAAAAAGAAAAAAGTGACACGTTAATCAAATTATTAATTCATTTGCTTTGCGAATGAATAATTATAGCGCCTCTAGTAAAAAAAATGCTCAAAGTCATTTATTAGAGGATTTGTATACTTTGAAAATATGTTAAAGTATAAATTATTCTCACACATATTTTGTCATCATTAAAACATCTTAAACCAAAAACAAAATTATTCTCCATTTAACTTTCTCTCCTCTTTTGTCATCAAACAAAAAAGATAAGCAAAAGTTCTCAATCAAACATAATGATGCACTAAGTAAAGTTGATTGTCAAAAAGTGATAAGCAAAAGTTATTAACCAAACACGTTGATAAAAAAAAATAAATAAATAAAGTGTCATTCATTGAAGAAAGACAAAAAAAATACAGGTTGATGTAAAGACAAAAACAAAATAAAGGGAGTTTGAATTGTGTTTTGTTCAAAAAGAAAAACTTAATTGAAAAATAATTTAAAAAGTTATGATGTTGAAAACAAGAATGAGTGAAACACAGTTGCTACCCTAATCCAATCGCTCAAAAGAATTTAATTCAACATTCACCTGGAATCACAAGTTCATTGAATGTCTTCTAGTCAACTGATTATGTTCAAGTCTTCTCAATCTTCTAGCTTAATGCAATCAAATTGTTGATGACGACAACTGCTATTGGGCCAAGTTACAAAGTTTTTAGATTGAGTTTAGAATGAATTCTCACAAAAGAGTGGTTACACATATTGTTGCTCTTAGAAGATTTCTTAGGTTTATTGATGACTCTTCATCATATGCATAATTTTTATTGATTTTAGTCTTATTTATCTTTAATTATTAGTTAATTTAATGAGTTATTTAATATATTTTGTTGATTTTAGTTATATGATTTAATGAAATGTTTTTGTTCTTATTTGCTTAATTAAGTAGAGATTTTTCGTAGTTTTGCGTTGTTACTTTGTTTTAGTGCAGTGCTGAATTTTGGTGAGAAATCAACATGACCTATATGGAGTATTTCAGCCATATCTGGAGTTCTAGAGGTCCAATTGGATTCGATCCAAGTTCTAATGAAAACTAAGATCCATATCTACAACTTTTATGAAGACACCGGGACCAAATTCAGACTCGAAAGATGCGAAAAATGCAAAAAACGTCAGACAACAGATGCTGTGCGCCTGGAGCGCGTCCTACGCGCCTGGAGCGCATTTCTCGTGTTTCAGTCTGTCAACGCGCGCCTGGAGGGCGTAAAACGCATCAGCAATCATAAAAACGCAATTTTTTTACTGTTTATGGATCTTTTTGACTCTTGGGAACTTGGGAGACTTGTGCCCTAGCATAGAAACTCAAAGACGACCGTTTCTAACGCCATTGAAGCAGTTTTATCAAGAATCATCCATGAATCATTCTTGTAATTCTTCTTTAATCCTTATCTTTTGTATCTCTGTCATGAGTAACTAAACCCTATTTGTTAGGGATGAGTGTAACCAAATGAAACCCTTATTTTTCTAATTTGATTTCTAGTTATATGAAAGAGTTTATTGAATTATTTTTCTCATCTCTGTGCTTAATGCTTTTTATTGCTTGATCAACATTAAAATGTTCTACGATTTGTATTTTGAAACGGAAGTGGACTGTACGAATGCTTGAGATGAGAAATTCATGAATTTGTAGTCTAGGGATAGATGCAGGTCCTGAAACCAATTAAATTAGTTGCAAAGCAATAATTTACAAGAGAATTTATATACGGTAATGCTTAATTCTAATCTTAAATCCACTAAGGAATTAGGGGTTACTTTGGAATTAAAGGTTCTGTCACTAAGACATTAGGGCAAGAATAATAAAGAGAATTCGGTAATAATTCAATAAAGGAATTCAGTAACTAGGATCAAATTAGACACCAAGGTTGGATTCAAAGTGAAACTCATCCCTGACATTTTTCTCATTATAAAAGATCAATTTTATTACTGTTTGTTAATTTCAAATATTATTTCAATCAACTTGGGAACCTTTTGTTCAATTTTAGTAATTAAATATAATTCAATAGTAAAACGCAATCCTTGAGTTCGACACTCGGTACTACCGTTTTATTATTACTTGCAACGATTCAGTACACTTGCTGAAACGCTATCAAGTTTTTGGCGCCGTTGTCGGGGATTGCCATATCACTATTGAATTTAATTTATTTACTTAATTGAAATTTTTTGCTTTGCAATAAAATTTTTTATATTATTTTTTATTTTTTGAAAAAAAAAATTCTTTTTTTTCTATTTTCATTTGTTGAACTTGCTAATGTGTTCTTCCTGTCATATATGCCACCTTGACAATAGTTGAGGCGTCAAGCTAATGACTTTAAAGAAGCACTTCGTGGGAGGCAACCCACAGGTAGAGGTAACTTTTAATTTTTGCAATCTTATTTTTGTCATTTGAATTTGTTTCTTTCTAATTGTGTGTAAACGTGCACTATGATGAAGAATTATTAACAACTTGCATTTGGTCTTAAGTTTTATGTTTGACATTTTGAAATTTAAACTATATTTCTTTGCTCATATCATTGCTCAATTCGATAAGTTTCACTAATTCATGCATTGTCGATTACTGCTTGGTTGTTGAAGTCTAACTCGTATTTAAAAAAAAACACCAAATAAATTTTGTAGTGGCATGTTTGACATCATTTAGATAATTCATACTTTTTCTTATTATCCTAGCTGTGAGCTTTTGAGTCTAAACACTTAAATTCTTTGTTGTGTGATTATCCAGACGTGTATTATCCCTTCAGAACTTGCACTAATTCTGATTTGCATCACTTGTAATTTATGCATACATTGAGGCAATTTTATTTGGTCGTTTGAGCCTTTCTAACTACCCTATGAAAATGTTATCCTTTGCTAACCCCTTTGAGCCTTGTCCCTTTATTTCGGTTACTAGCCACATTGCAAAACAAAAACCCTACTTCAATTACATCATCTTACTTGGAGTTAGGTAGAAAAATTTTGTCTTGTCTTGATCAAATTCTAAGTTTGGGGTTGCTCATGGGATAGCAACCTTTTAAGTTTGGGGTGGTGATTCTCACAAAAAAAAAATAAAGAAAAAAAAAGAAAAAGAAAAAAAGAAGAAAGAAGAAAAAGAAAAAAGAAGAAAAGAAGAAAAAAAAACGATAAATAATATCTTGATAAATAATATCTTCTTGGTTCTTTTGTCAATGTTTGAGAATCTCCATAATGAAAAGGTGAAGAAAAAAAATGGTAGAATAATTTGGAAATATATGCCTAACTCCAAGTAGTAAAGCCTACTATCCCAAAATGTCCTACCCTTACCTAAGCCCTAATACAACCCGAAAGTCCTCCAAAAATGTATGTGTTTGCTGCATTGTGATTGCTAACTAGAATTTTTTCAAGCCTATGGTAGCGTGATGCATGCTCTAGGATTTGAGTGATAAATTCATAACCCTTCTAAACACTTGAGAGAAATTTTGGTGAGACTGTGTGAAGAGAGAGTTGAATTTGATAAATGAATGCCAAGGTGTACAAACCTCGTTATTTTTGTAAGCAACCATAGAGTATGATGGATGTTTTGTAGTAGCTGAAACTTTGAGAATTGAGTTTGATTTGAATTGAGAAATTGAGTTTAAGTTTGCTTTTAACTGCACCAAATATGAAATTAATTGTTGCTTGGGGACAAGCTATAGATTAAGTTTGGGGTTGTGATGACTCTTCATCATATGCATAATTTTTATTGATTTTAGTCTTATTTATCTTTAATCATTAGTTAATTTAATGAGTTATTTAATATATTTTGTTGATTTTAGTTATATGATTTAATGAAATGTTTTTGTTCTTATTTGCTTAATTAAGTAGAGATTTCTCGTAGTTTTGCGTTGTTACTTTGTTTTAGTGCAGTGCTGAATTTTGGTGAGAAATCAACATGACCTATATGGAGTATTTCAGCCATATCTGGAGTTCTAGAGGTCCAATTGGAGTCAATCCAAGTTCTAATGAAAGCTAAGATCCATATCTACAACTTTCCTGAAGACACGGGGACCACATTCAGACTCGAAAGATGCGAAAAATGCAAAATACGTCATACAATAGATGTTGTGCGCCTGGAGCGCGTCCTCCGCGCCTGGAGCGCATTTCTCGTGTTTCAGTCTGTCAACGTGCGCCTAAAGCGCGTAACACGCATCAGCAATCATAAAAACGCAATTTTTTTTATTGTTTATGGATCTTTTTGACTCTTGGGAACTTGGGAGACTTGTGCCCTAGCATAGAAACTCAAAGACGGCCGTTTCTAACGCCATTGAAGCAGTTTTATCAAGAATCATCCATGAATCATTCTTGTAATTCTTCTTTAATCCTTATCTTTTGTATCTCTGTCATGAGTAACTAAACCCTATTTGTTAGGAATGAGTGTAACCAAATGAAACCCTTATTTTTCTAATTTGATTTCTAGTTATATGAATGAGTTTATTGAATTATTTTTCTCATCTCTGTGCTTAATGCTTTTTATTGCTTGATCAACATTAAAATGTTCTACGATTTGTATATTGAAACGGAAGTGGACTGTACGAATGCTTGAGATGAGAAATTCATGAATTTGTAGTCTAGGGATAGATGCAGGTCATGAAACCAATTAAATTAGTTGCAAAACAATAATTTACAAGAGAATTTCTATACGGTAATGCTTAATTCTAATCTTAAATCCACTAAGGAATTAGGGGTTACTTTGGAATTAAAGGTTCTGTCACTAAGACATTAGGGCAAGAATAATAAAGAGAATTCGGTAATAATTCAATAAATGAATTCAGTAACTAGGATCAAATTAGATACCAAGGTTGGATTCAAAGTGAAAGTCATCCCTGACATTTTTCTCATTATAAAAGATCAATTTTATTACTGTTTGTTAATTTCAAATATTATTTCAATCAACTTGGGAACCTTTTGTTCAATTTTAGTAATTAAATATAATTCAATAGTAAAACGCAATCCTTGAGTTCGACACTCGGTACTACCGTTTTATTATTACTTGCAACGATTCAGTACACTTGCTGAAACGCTATCATTTATCAAAACTTATAACCAATATAAGAGATTTTCAAGATATTATAATGTTAAAAGTGCTTCTCTTGTTTTTTGTTGTCGGTGTCACTGTTCTTAGTGACAATCACAAATCTTTTTAGAGAGAATCATGAAATCAGAAATTGAAATAATAACTCGTAGAAAATCTTCAAAGATTTTGAATCAACATTAAATGCCTGTCTAAATTTTTCTTCATAATTGGTTTAGCATATCTTGATAGAAAAAACAAGATGACCAGAGGATGACATATTGACACTATTAGAGGATATTATATGATTTTCAGTCAAAAGATATGCCTATTATGACGATCAACGTTTGTTGGAGAATATACGTCTTATAAGACTGTTGACCTCATTAGAGGTCAAATTGAATCCAAGATTATCAGACGCAGAATCGCTAGAGTGAGCTTGTTTAGAAGATTCAGTGAGCTTGTTTAGAAGATTCAACAGAGGTGCATTGAGAGCAAACTTTTAAGAATTAGTTATACTTCGACAAATGTAACAGAGTATTAACATAACTACTTTGTCTAACTTGTCTATTCATTAGAGGATGCATCATAAAAATGTTTAATTCTCGTGGTAAGAGTATGCACACTTAAATTATTAGTATAATAAATTGTTCACTCAAAATAATTTATGTTATCATCAAAACAATTAAGATCATTGTTCATCAAACCAACTTGGTTCTAACAATCCTCTTTTTTAATGATAACAAATATCTATAATTAAGAGCAATTTTTCTTCATAAAAGTAATAAAAATATATTAGAATAGTAAAATAGTAAATTGTTAATGTGATCAAGTTTCAAAAAAGTTGGAGTACAACATTCTAACATGAAATTGTTAATTGTTCTTACAAAACATACCCCTCATTCTTTTGCCATCAAACAAAAAGAGCATTACATAGACATACAACACATTAAATAGATATAAGAGTGAAAGCTTAGACAAAATGTCATTAGAAAATGCATAGTACATGAAGGAGTGAAAATAAAAAAAATAAAAAAAACACATAAACTAAGGATGGGAAATTGTCAATCGAGCTAAAATCAATCCTATGGTATTTTGAATAGATTCATAATTCATGGCTATTTGTTCCATAAACGCCTCAGTTTTAACTTCTAAGCGATCAAAGAATTCCATCTTGACAAATTGAGATGGGTCAAATGTCGATGTAGAGGGAATGGAATAAGGGTCTTCAGAGGAAGACATTGCATATCCTTATGCAATAGTAGCAGAAACATTCAAGGAAGGTAACTCAACACATGGAATGATTAGGGGAAACTTTAATGGTGCCAAGGGAGCAACCATTGATGGGTGGAATGTAAAGCAGGTGTATCATTCGAAGATGGTTCAGAAATTAAATTTGTTACATGTTGAGTTGATATATCAATGATTTTCTAGATAGGATCTATAGTTATAGGTAAGTGAGTGTCAAATGTAGGTGTGAAACGAATGGGTGTGCTTGGACTGGCTATTTCGGTAGTTGCTTGTGGAGGGTTAGAGTGGGAAGGTGATGATGTGGAGTTAGGAAATTTAGTATTAGAGGGTAGGGGTTTGATATATATCTAAAACTTGCAAGTTTTTTAGTTAGGGTTGCCTCAAACATCTAATCTGAAATGTTTGTATCTTAATCAAAGCTAAAGGATATACAAGGGATTTAAGGGTGCAAATGTGATAGGGGTTGGGTTTAGATGGTGTGGTAGTAGTTTTAAGCTTAGGTGTTAAATTACTACTATCACAACCATTATTACTAGGAGAATGAATAAGCTTAACATATGAATTTACCTTCTATTTTTCCTCATGTTGAGGCTAGCTTCATCCTCATTAGTGCTTTCATCTTCTTCTTCTTCCTCTAATATAGAAGATACCCTGATCGCCCTTTTCCTTTTCTTTTCAAATACTTGAGATGCCTTTGGTAGAGGAAAGCAAACTAAATGCATCCTTTGACCAGAGGTGTACATCCTTAGACATTCTTGAATTAACTCTTTGTTTTCTTCCTCAAATAATGGAGTGAACAAATATCCAACCAAGAGAGGAGTGTCTTGACATCCACTAGATTTTTCTACGAGTCATTTAACTTCATTGCTCGGATTTATGTAGTCTTGTGCAGCAATGAGTCTCATTTTGATGACATTCTGAATGTTGAAAACTAGTGTAAACGAGGATACCAATTGTTCTCCTTGAACAACTCCTCCTACATTTTCTAGGACCTTAATGAGAGGGGTTCTCATAAGCACGACTGTGATAAGTCCTGAGTTGGGAATAGTTTGATGTTTCCTAACCTGGAGTTGACGACATAGGACCTCATGTTCTCAAGCACCACTTTTTGGCAAAACACATCCAATAAGAATCCTGAACACCACCCTGTATTTGGACTTTAAGTTTACTGATTTGGAGTTAACCTAGGGATCTTCAAAAAGTTCCTTGTTGATTTTATAAGATCCAATTTTTGACTCATGTTTGTTATCTAAACATCTAGAGCATATTGTTAGAGCAAAAGTGGTTTTAGCTACAATCCTCTAGTCGATATTTGATGATAACAAAAACAAAAACAAAATAAAGAAAAACTACCGTGTAACAGTATTTTCTAAGTGTGCATATTAAGTTAGAAGATAAAGATTTATATTAATGACAATCTATTTTAAGAAAGCATAAATTATGAGTAAGTTAGAGATGATAATTTTAGTTTTTTTAACACAAAGAAAATTATTACCTAATATATCAGTAATCATGTTTACTAATAGAGAAAGTTATAATATAGCAACAAGAAGTATTGCATTATACATTTGATGATTTATAGTTTAAGTCAAAGTGGTAAAGACAAAAGAAATACAAGTTAATGATTGTTTCCTTAAACACAAAGGAAAATAGCGCTACAAATACTATCTTATGACCAATAACTATTTTGAGCCTCTAACTCATATATCAAAATAAGAAAGCTCTAAGTAAAGCCTCTAATGAAGTCAATATTCTGATACAAGCTAGACCCTCAGATGAACAAAGAAAAGAGAATCCATTAAACAAGTTCACAATGACTCTGAAGAAGTTGTATTTGACTATAACCAACACGTTGTCAGTCGTGCCTTTTGGGATTCTATTTTGCAACAAATTCTCTTATAAGTATGACAAGCACTCGATCGTTTGGCTCTGATAGAAAGTCAATGCTTTGATATAAAATTTACACTCTGATAAAGTTGATGTTATATTATAGTCAACATTCTAATAAAGTCAACGATTTGATAAGAATTCTACGCTCTAGTATCATATGTTCATCACAATGGACTTATCTTCTTACTAAAGAAGTGCATGACATCCTCCGATAATGACATCCTCTAAGAGTTGTCTTCTTGATTTAAGATATGGGACATCAATTATATATATATATATATATATATGTATGTATGTATGTATGTATGTATGCATATGTCTTACACATTGATTTTCCTTAAAAATTGATTAATCAATCATAGTATTTACAGAAATTTCTTCTCATATTTAAGTAGAAATCGATCAATCAATCTACCATAAAAGAGAATGAAAAAGGCATTATATTAAGAATAAATTCTATAAAATCCTAGAACACATCAATAGAAACAAAATATATAGAAAAATCCTCATAATAGAGGCTATTTCAATTGATTTAACTAAATTAAGTTGTTTGATACACTTGAATTGATATTCGATTTCAAATGTGATATCCTAGAAACAGATTTTGTGTCAATTCAGACACAAACTGGAACATATGTAAATTAGCCTGATAATAACAACAACTCTTTCATTCATAAGAAATTCGTGATAAGGTATTGCAATACTTATGAACCTTAGTGGCATGCTGCAAGAAAATAGAAAAAGGTTCTAACTGTGAGAGCCTAGAGAGGTTGAAGAATAATACTTAAAGCCTAAATAGTCAGTTTAAATAATATTTGTATGATATTATTGAAATAATGGATTAAGTCATCGACTGTAAAGAGGCAAAATCTATTTGTAAAGGCAGGATTAGATGTAGCAATAGTTTGTTGTGAATTACTATAGAAATCATTGGGTTCATTCTCTCTCTCTCTCTCTATCTCTCTCTCTATCTCTCTCTCTATGTTACTTTAATCTAAGTTCTTTATGATTCATCTTTATTTTACTAAACCTATTTTATAATCGTAAGTTGAATGATTTGATAAAAAAATGCATATATTTCGTTATGCAATCAAAGTATTTATCAGAAATGTCAAAACACAATTCAAACATGTGTTTTTCTTGTATTTTTCAGCACCTTCACGATGATTGATATGGGTTAAAATACTCTTACCATCCAATACTAGCAAAACCTTAATTAAAGTCGAAATAATTTTCAGCATGATTTGGGAATTTGATTTACAGTTCATTTAAAGTATCAAATTTATCAACATTGCATGCCATAGTGGGTGCAAAAGAAGATGCAGAACTCGAAGCCATAAAAGTATTTAGGTGAATTTCAAAGAAGTTCTAAGGTTTGAAAAGATAACGAAGGTGTGGGAAAATATGTTGGAGCAGTGTGTGACTTGTGTTTGTGTTTTTGATAAAATGTTTGAGTTTCTAAAAGCGAATAAAAATAATTGTTGTGCATGTGTTAAAATATAAAGGCAACACAAGTAAGAAAATCATGGAACTCACATAATTTTCAAGAAAAGTAATCATATATGAGAGGAATTGAATTTTAAGCGACTAGAGGTAGAGGAAAAATAAAATTTATAAGAGGTAGAGCATATATATTTAACCAAAGTTTTGTTTTACCAGAAGTAGATTAACAAAAGGATTTTAGAATCACTACTTTCTAAATTGAACTTTGAAACTTGTTGTTGACATATATTATATGCCTCTATTGTAGACATGGCAATAGTTCCTTGTCTTTTGCTGACCAAGAGATACGATTTTCGCCAAGAAAAGTGCATCTACCACTAGGGCCTTTCCTTTCTAGTTTATCTCCAGCATAGTTAACATCAAAGAAACCTACTAACTTGTAATTAGAGGATGACTTATAACACACACCAAGATTAGTGTCGCCTTCCTGATATTTAAAGATCCCATTAATAGCAGTTAAATGAAATTCTTTAGGGTCAGACTGAAATCTTGCGCACACATACTGAACAAAATATCAGTTCTAGAGGCAGCTAAGTAAAGAAAAGAATCAATCATCCCTCTATTTACCTTTTGATCTATCTTTTTACCTGATTCATCCTTATCTAGAGAACATGTGAGATGTATAGATGTAAGCATGGATTTGCATTCATCCATATTAAATTTATTAAGAAATTGTCCTTACTTCAAGGGCCAATCAAGTAAGGGACATTGCCATGCAGATAAACAAGAGCCAAACAACAACAAGAACGATGAGAAATGTGATGACTCCTGCCACAACATCTCCAAAGGTTTTGCTGGCGCACGAAGAAAGTAGTTTATCATGTCGACGTTACATAAGATAAATAATGAGTAGTGACCAAAAAAATGGCAAACAATAAAAAAGATAATGAGAAACAAGGAAAAAATCTTCAAAAGGAAAAGAAAAAGGTAGAACAAAAAAAAAAGATCTTTCAAATTGTTTTAGGAGAGTTTGAATTACCTATTCAAATTTGTATGCAACAGATAGTTCAAGCGGTGAAGATAAAGGTGTTCGACTTAGGAATTCATGTGAGATTTGTAATCCATTTTAAAATAAAAGAGTGGCTTGGCACTTTCTCTAGAAGAACGAGTTGCTATTGTGGTTTGGTGTTCTTCAAATGCAACAACTCTTTTCTTTTCTCAATATCAAAAGTATCACTTCACTCTCTTTTCTTTTTAAATGGATCACAAATCTTACATGAATGCCTTTTTCATTTTCTAGTCGAACAACTTTGAATTTTCTTGTAGAAACTATTCTTCAATTTTGTATTCTGTAAATCATTTAATCATTAGCTTTATGGTGGTAGCCTCATTAACATTTTTATTTTGATCGGTTGAACTATAAGTCTCATAAAGATCTAATTAGGTAGTTAAAACTTTCCAAAAACAATTTAAAAGATCTTTTTTTTCCTGCAAGTTCAACCTATTTTTGCTTTTGAAGATTGAAGATTTTGTTCCTTGTTTTTCATTTTTCTTTCGATTGTTTGCCATTTTTTAGTCACAACTCAGTATCTTTTTTTATCTTAAACACTTGAACAATATAATTAATTGGATTTTCATTGATGAAGAGGCAAATATTGCATGCAAAGGACGATATGAGATTGAACATAACATATAACACCAGAATGTGACTAAGTTAAAATTAATTATAGAAATATTGAACACTAAAGTTGTAATTTTAATAGAAAATCCATACCATTTTTGAAATTATACTTTAATTTAATTTTAAGCCATTTTTGAAATATTAAAGTTGTCAATAAAATCTCAAAGTCTAAAGTTCTTTCTAAAAAATCTCCTACTAAATCCCAAATTTTAAGCGGAAGCTCGTAAGCCCAGCCCACCTTTTTGTTAATTGAGATGTTTTTTTGAAAAAAACTTTAAAATTTTAGAGGCTTTTGGAGTTTGGGGGTTTTTTTTTTACCTCTTAAACTTATGAATTTTGTTTGCTCCTCCAACATATAAACTGAAACAAATAATTAATGGATTTGTAAAATTGACAACTTAAAATCTCTTTGGTATATCACAACGCAAAACATAGTAAATGTAATCTATAAAGTTAGCTTGGTGTGCACGCTAAACTTTCACCGAAAATAATAATAACATAAAATTACATCGCAAAAAGGCTCGTAGTTTATATTGTAACGAACATAACAAAAAGGCTTGTGAATTCATGTATGTGCACTCCGAAAATTTCGTAGGATATTTATTGGATTAATACTTTATGCAATTTGTATTTATATTCCAGCCGATTCAAAACATGCCTAGGTTCCAAAGGTTTAGAATTCAATTTTCTGCACAACAACCTAATAGTCTATTAGATTAGTAATAGATATGATTTATGAGGACACCACAAAAACATATCAAAGTTGAGTTAATAATAATTAAAGAACAAAAATGGCCATTACTTACTTACACATTTTAATTTTGAACTAGAATCAATAGAATCACCACCTATTTACAAGGGAATGATATATTGTGCCCTTTAAATTTATATAGAATATCCAATTTTTTTTGTGCCTGTTTAATTTTTGGCGATCAAACATGTGAACTTAATTAAGCAAAGCAAGAAAAATTATAATGAAGATCCATACTACACAAAACTAACCTCTTAGGCTAATTCACACGTTTGCAATGGATTTAACCCTACCCCCAACTACACACCATTGACTTCTTTTTTAGGCTTTGATTGTTGGCTGATAACTCTATTTTTATAGGATTTTAAGAAAGTATTTATTTCTATTTTATTTTATTTAAAGTTTTGATTTTAATTTATTCTTATTTATTCATTTATTTATTATATTTGCAAAATTGATCATGAGATGATAAAATATTTTAAATTGGTCAAATCAACTAAGTTTTTAGTGCAAAAATATCAAGTTTAGTATTGCGACTTATGAGTGCAAGAAGAAAGTCTGTTGCACACTTCAAAGAGATTGAATTTTACGATAAGGAAAATGTTGCCAAAGAAGGAGATTGTTAAATATTAGGATCTTCTTGCTATCATAAGGAGGAGAAACCAAAAACCGAAGAAGAGAAGATCTGCACACCAGAAACAAAATAGGAGAGTTGCACACCAAAAACATAATTGGAGGAGTAGAAAAAATTAAAGAGAGAAAATAAGGAAAAAAATGTCTCAAATTTGAAAACCTACGAGTGCTTAGAGCTGGAGTAAAATGTCTCAAATTTTTAAGAAAAAATCATACTCATTTTTTTTTCTTTAATTGATGAACACTTCTATTATTTGCATTATTTTCTATATGTCAATGAGTAACTAAGCTGGTCTTTGTGAATCTTGTGATTAAGATACCTTTATACTATGTTTTAGTTTTAAATTATAGTTTTATTTTAGATTTTTGTTGTTTATCTCGATTAAATGGTTCTAGTATTTTATTTACATGTTTAGGATGGACAACCTTTGCATGCCTTAATCAATCAATTGATTAGGGACCAAGTACAATTAAATGGTAAATCTATAGGATAATTGAGATTAAGATTCTTGTATAATTAAACATAAATATTAATCTTTCAATCACTCAACCTCTTTTTTCTGTATGCTTTTTATTAATTATATTTTTTGTATGATCAATCAAAAAATTGATATAGGGAAAAGAATATTACATTAAATGATGAATCTTTGTTGATAGATTTAAAAAGTGATGGATAATTGAGAAAATAAATAAAAATTCATATAAAATAAGAACTTGAGATATTGATATTACAAGTGAAACCATGACCCTAGGTTTACTTTACATTAATTCAAAGTTGTGTTGTTATATACTATCGTTATAATTTGTATGCTATCTTTATGTTTTTGTTATCACGAATCAACAATAATTTTCATTAGTCTAAATAAAATAAAATCTTAATAAATTTGGTAGTTGTTAAAGTAATCTATATGGATACGATAATCTTATATACTACTATTGGGCAAACTCGTACACTTGCGAAAATTTGTGCAACATTGGCCCTCTAGTTTTTTCAATTGTGTGATTTTATTCACCTTAGTTTAAAACGAGTAATTTTGACCCCTTACATTTACCCCATTTTTGATTTTGTAGTCCCGCATACATCTACCCCATTAAAATTGACCACGTCAATGCAAAATTGGGGAAAAGTAGATAAATGTGAAGGGTCAAAAGCACTCGTTTTAAACTAGGAGGACCAAAATCACACAATTAAGAAACTAGAGGGACTAAAATCTAAGATCATTTATTCTTTCTTCACCGACGATTAGCTTTATCATCTCTTTTTAATTTTTCATCCATTAACAGTAACACCATGTGATGTAGCTAAATATCACTATAAGGGGGTTGAATAGGGATTTTGTTGTTTAAAAATAATTTTCATGTGTTTTAAAACTATCCTTTCAGAGAGGACTGCAGACCCGAGGATGGTTATTCAAACCTTTAAATTAAAGCTGAGAAAAGGAAAGAGAAAATGTAAAGAATTACACACACAACTTTTATACTGGTTCACCCAATGAAGGCTACGTCCATTCCTTACACACTTGTGAGATTTCACTAATGTTCAAACTGATCAACCTCTCACAGAGGATGATTACACTTTGTGTATTCTTTAGCCTCACCAAACTTACAATCAAGTTTCAACATTTCCAAGTGTACCTCACGTGAAAATTACTAATTGATATCTGTATGATTGTTTCTCTTCTCTTAAACATTTTCTAAAAAGATATTTCAAAGATCTAGTAAAAAATTATAGAAAGTATAATGAGATGATGGATATTGCTCTTGATAGCTTTAAGATACTTGATCTTTTTATGCAATGTTGTTGTGTATTTTGTAATGAAGAGCTTGCTGCCTTTTATAGAAGTCTTATGATGTTCCTTCCATGTGCCAAGCTCTTTATGACAGTTGGAAAGTCAATTCAAAAAGCCCAAGGTCTTTCCTTATTATTACGAAATTGCCATCCAGCTGTCCTTTGACATATGCAGTCCATCTTCGAGTAGGAGGATCAACTTCTTGGAACTTGATCTTGAGTTGTCCTTTTCTTTTCTCATTATTCAAGACATGTAAGGCTATATTATTGAATTTTTGAGAGTGATGTTGACAATAGAGAGCCATCCTCTTACATTGTGCAGGTATCCTGTAGCACGTGGTTCTTTCTTCAAGACATATGAAGGCTTCTATTTTTGGCTTGTTTGTTGTTGCCTTTCTGTAGATTAACTCTACATTATTTTCATTCATACAAGAATGATATATAGGTCTGCTTTTAGTCTTTGCGCATGATAGGATTGGTTGCTTTCAACATTTGGGAATGATGTGGACTTTATAGAACCGTCCTCCAATGTAGTACTGCCATCCTCTTACCTAGTACTGGTCATCCTCATACTTATTCTTTTGGCCTTCTGACTTCTTTATTTCAAATGTTTTATTTATTCATTTTTTAATACTATTATGCCTTTCTTTAATGAATAAAAAACATCTATTTTGGTGAGTATGAGTATTATGCAGATTTGAAGCTTCATCTTCTTCGCAAGGTCATCCTCAAGAATTTCAATCCTCCATATTTGAATCATATTTTTCTCCTTTGTGCCTTAATGATTAATAACTTGTTCTCTTATATGAATTCAGTCAAAAGCACATATTAGTCATTAACCACAATCATAATCTCTTAAGTAATTTTGTTATCATTAAAATCACATTTGTGTGTATAAGCAGATTATTTCACGTTGTCACATACTATCAACATGAAATAATTTTGTTATCAACATAATTTACTGTTTGTGTGTGCACAATGACGAAAATGCAGATTATTTCACGTTGTCACATAGTGACCCTTGCTCTGATTGGTGATAGCGGGTGGAAAAGTCATATGTTGTATTCTTATCGAGTCTAAAACAAAATTATTTTACTTATAAAATTTATTAGTCAATTGTTCTGTCGTGTAATCTTTAACTTGGAGATGGAAAATTATTGTTTCTATATTTTGAATATGGTTTTATGTCGAGAATTTTTATGCAATTGTTTTATGTAAGTATAAATGTGGCGTCTCGAGTCTATCTTTGAGAAGAAATTTACACATTTTTTTAAAATAGCTGCAAATCTCTTTTAAAATTAGTGTCTTTTATCTTATATTTCAATTTGGATTTAAGATGTCATAATCAAGGTAATGTTTCACTTGAAATAAGATAACATATCTCAAAGTTTCCGTGATTTCATGGAAACTCTTGAATGATAGGTTGGCAACCAAAGACAACTTGGCTTATAATTGGGTGGGTGTGCTAAAGAAGAAACATTACAACACAAAGCGACCAAACCTTCTTTTCCGGGGCTAAACATTTCCTTCTTCATCTAAATCAAAAAATGGCACATAGAAAACAATATTAAAACATTCCTCGTTCCATCTTAAATCCTAAATACCTTTTTTGTTTTGTTCTAGACACTCTGATACTTTTATCATGCCTTTTGAGGAATATCAAGCAAATCTAATCAATGTTATACACTACAAAAAATGATGGATTTTGTGAGGGCCAAAAGCCCTCACAAATGGCAAATAGCAGCCACAAAGGTGTATTTTGTGAGGGCTTTTTACAGCCACAAAGAAGCTGGTCACAAAATTTTGTGAGGGCTTTTGCAGCCACAAAGTGCCTGAAACAGGTTGACATTTGTGAGGGCTTTTGCAGCCACAAAAGACAGGCATTTGTGAGGGCTTTTGCAGCCACAAAAGTCTGCCTTTGTGAGGGCATAGGCCACCACAAAGGACATACTGAATTTTTCTGATTGGACCTTTGTGAGGGCCCAGGCCGCCACAAATTCCCTCTCTCCTTTGTGAGGGCTTTTGGCCGCCACAAATGCCATCCTGATTAAAAAATAATATATTTTGTGAGGGCTTAGGCCGCCACAAAATAATACATATTTAATAAATTAATTTTTAAATTCAAAATTAATAGTTTATTATAATATTATATATAATAAATTAATATAAATATAATATTAAAATTAAAATTATAATTAAATTAAAATTTAAATTAAATTTAAAATATAATATAATTATAAATTAAATTTAATATATAATAAACTAATCTTAATTTAATTAAAAACTTAAAATAAAATATTTAAATTAAAATTAAAGATTAATAATTAAATTAAAGATTAATTTAAATAATAAAATATTAATAATAAAATATTTAAATTAATAACAAAATATTTTGTGTAGAGAGAAGGAGGAGAGAATAGTTAGAATAAGATTTTAGAGAGAAGTTGGATGTGAAAAAATGAAGGAGGAGGGGAGAAAAATATATATAGTGTTACCTTGAGCATTTGTGGCGGCCAAAGCAGCCACAAAGTCCACGTAGGTTTAAAATTTTGTGGCGGCCTTTGCAGCCACAAAGTCCACGTGCGCATTCCTTTGTGGCGGTCTATGCAGCCACAAATGCCACTGGTCACGTCAGTCCTTTGTGGCGGATTTGGCCCTCACAAATTGATTTTTTGTGGTTGTAAAAGCCCTCACAAAATCCTTAAATATTTAACTGGATTTTGTGGCTGCCTAAGCCCTCACAAAATCACAATGTTGTGATTTTGTGAGGGCTTAGGCAGCCACAAAATCCAGTTAAATGTTTAAAAATTTGTGAGGGTTTTTTCAGCCACAAATAAAGACCAATTTCACTTTTGGCATTTCTGAGGGCTTTTTCGGTCACTAATTTGTGAGAGTTTTATTCGGCCACAAAATATTTATAAAGTTGGCCACAAAATGGTGTTTTTTTTGTAGTGATACCATAATCCCTTTATATATGTATTATTAGCTCTTTTTTGTTCTAATTGATTACTTTTTAAAAAAATGTTTACTACTCCATTCTAGTATTTGTATATATTTTACTAAAATATCATTAATTGCTACGTCATCCTCTCTTTTGATAACTGGACAAAGAGGTGTGGTCATGGGTCTCAATACTTATTTACATGCATTGGCTAAAAACTTAATTAGACAGATAGAGTGAGATGAGGAGTCCTAATAATTTTAAGTTTTTTTAAGCATAATAATTTCGAAAAGTAAAATAACAAACATTAAAACTAATATAATGTTTTTCTTAAAAAATGAAAATTTTGATGTTATTAAATTAATTAAATCAATCTTATCAAACAAATTAAGGTTTATTCCTGTAAAAATAAAATATAAAAAAAAAGTTATTACTTACACTAATTAATATATATTAATTACTATAAATCCATTTTCAATAAGTCCCACATAAAGGAAATAAGTAAGACAAAAAAGAAATAAACTTTGTTTTGTTTGTTGGGGTTGATTGCAAGTCCCACATCGCTTAGTGTGGGAGAATAAGGAGAAGGCCAAGGCTATATATTGGGTTTCGGTCCTTTGTTTTCAAATGCACCAGCACCAGTCAGCATGTAGCACTTTAAGCTTGTATCTGACTTAGTTTAAATATTTGCTTTGTAAAAGTGTGGTTGTACTGGGGTGTTGGGTGTGGGTGAGAGAAGTCTATGTGTTGTAACAATTTTCACATAGTGTTAATTCTCTGGTTGTTGGTTTATGCAGCGGCCGTGGTTTTTTCTCCGATTTTAGAGTTTCCACGTTATATTATTGTGTTGTGATTGTGTCTTGATTCTTTTGAACTTATGCTGCTGTTTTGTCCCAACAACTGGTATCAGAGCCAGGTTCGGTGGGATAATTTTTCTTAGTATGCTCTATGGTTGCAGCTTTGTTTGATCTTCCACATCAGAAAAGAATTATCCTTGGTATTGTTAGGGGAAAGGTGATACTGTGAAAGTGTTGTTTAGGGGGAGGTTCTGGCTAAGGAAAGACTTGGTATTTAAGCGTGTTCGTTGTGACCCACCTCTCTTTCCTGGGAACTTACCTGGTGCACAGTTTACAGTCTGCGTGCAGCTGCTATGTCTTATTCAAGCGTTATGAAGTTTGACATAGAGAAGTTTGATGGAAGAATCAACTTTGGCTTGTGGAAAGTACAAGTCAAGGATGTGCTTATACAATCAAGATTACACAAGGTATGTGAAAAGAAATTTTCAAGTGGAGCAGTATCTGAAGAAGACTCTGAGACAAGTGCTGGCAAGGTCTCCCGTTTGTCCTTATGGTATTTCCGCTATACCATGAAAAAGGACAAGTTATTGCTAGCAAATTCAGAATAGCACACGGGCATTGGTTGGCATTGATGCAAGGTGTGTGGTGATGTGTCGATGGCTGAAGAACTTCCTGGAAGCCAACATGGGAGTTGCACCATAAATTTCAGCAAGGTTTCGACATGAGAAAATTCTTTGAATGGTTTAGTTCTAAGTGGAGAAAATTCTTGGAATGGTTTAGTTCCAAGTGGAGAAAATTCTTGGGATGGTTTAGTTCCAAGTGAAGTGTACTTTTTATGGTGGAGTATGATTGTCGGTAAGACAATGAAAGCGGAAGCTGTAACTCTTACAATCAAGGTGGAGATTGTTGGGGTTGATTGCAAGTCCCACATCGCTTAGTGTGGGAGAATAAGGAGAAGGCCAAGGCTATATATTGGGTTTCGATCCTTTGTTTTCAAATGCACCAGCACCAGTTAGCATGTAGCACTTTAAGCTTGTATCTGACTTAGTTTAAATATTTGCTTTGTAAGAGTGTGGTTGTACTGGGGTGTTGGGTGTGGGTGAGAGAAGTCTATGTGTTGTAACAATTTTCACATAGTGTTAATTCTCTGATTGCCGGTTTATGCAGCGGCCGTGGTTTTTTCTCCGGTTTTGGAGTTTCCACGTTATATTATTGTGTTGTGATTGTGTCTTGATTCTTTTGAACTTATGTTGCTGTTTTGTCCCAACATTGTTCAGACTCAATTCAAAGCTATATATGTTCACTCTCTATATTCAGTGCAAAACACAAATTAAACAAAAGTATCACTGAAAAATTTAAAACAAACTCACCTGAATAAGATTTCATAGTGAAACTCACCAACTCAACAATATAGAAAACAACTAAAGTATGTAAAAAGATTATAAAAAAAATGTTACCTATCATATATTTAGAGAAATTAGATACACTAAAATTATCCTTTATAAACTACATAATCCAAAGAGTAAAAAAAATTATTGCTTCATTTGTAAAATATAGAATAACCCTGCTTTAATTGATTAATCAAATCAAATGATAAGTTATGAGGTTATTCAAGAAAAATGATGAGTCTTAAGTAGATAGAAATTCAATAAAAGGCAGAAAAGAGGAAATTAGTTGCACTTGCATTGTAGCATGTAATGAAATATCCAAAAAAAAGGAAAATGTAAAGGAATTTCCCCTAACCAAAATTAAAATAGCCTTCGAAGAATATATATGTACAGAATGAAAATACAATCTATGATAATATTTTGTTTCGAAGCATGTTGCTTTGTGTCTGTGTATCAACAAACCGTAGCAATAAAAGTTCATTTACAAAGAGATAATCAAAAATAAAGAATTAGATTTAGGTTTTTTCATAAACTTAAATCATTCAAATATTTGCCACAAACAATTGTATGACATCTGATACGACGTCTGGTGTGATCCAAAAATTCCAACATTATCCGTAATTAATAGAATTGCCATCAATAATTTATTTAATTAAAAAAATATTAGAAATTTTCTTTTTTCAGATAAAATTATCCTTTTGAATCAAATTTAAATTTGAAAGTCGATTACATAGAAAATATATCAATACGACATCCTTTTAAAAAAAGATTACCTCTAGTTAATTGTACCGAAAAAAATTATAGTAATTTATAAAATATATTTAATTTCTTTATTTAAAATAATTAAAAATAAAAATTTATTGTTTGAAAAATTTGAAAAAAATTAATTTTTAATTCACTTGACAAGACTGATCCCTTAAGATCAGCATAAAAATGAAATTAAAAATAGTGACACAAATGATACATTGTTTTTAACTAATTGAGAAAAGAAAATTAAATTAAATTTAAATTCAGAAAAACAATGGATATTATTATTATTATTATTATAAAAAAAATAATAGATTATTTTGATTCATGATATTTGTATATGTTAAGAAACATGAATTCTAAATTGAATAATAGTGATATTAAAATGTATATATAGAAAAACACACGCAGCACGTTAACCCACATACCTAGATCAAACTTTAACACACTCAGCAAATTAGACTAACCAGCAAACATGTGTTTGCTTTCTTTATTTTTTTTGTATTTCCTTTTTTTAATTATAATTTATAATTTTGGGCCAAAAGTTTGATCCAAAATGAGTTCAAACTTAGTAATTAATAAAATTAAAGTCCAGTTCAAATAACACTATTATTTAACATCTTGTATTTAAAAAAGTGGAATAAATTAAAAAGTGGACGAACAAAGTTAGGATATAACATGTCTCTACTCAAAACTTATGCACACCTATATTAACTCATTAAAGTACTGCTCACTTGAATCATGCTACTTCCATAACTCAATCATGTAAATATTATAGATACAACATTTTAGCAAAAGATGGCAAAAAAAAAAAAACACACAAGCACAACAACATAAGATTTTGCCTTGGCATATACATGATACCGTCGATTCATATAACCTTGGCCGTATAATGTCAATTTTAAATACCTTAGATTTATAACAATAACATTCACAAAGGCATAAAAATTAAAGGATGAGAAGTAAAAACCATATATCACGGACAGTTCCTAATCGTATGCAGTTTTTAGTGATTTTTGAGTAATTATTTAGATTATTGGAGTTAATTTATTATTGAATTTAGAGTCATTTTAAAAAATAAATGATTTTTATAAATCTTGAATTCAATAAAGTATTTATGCTTTCATTTCAATGACTAGACTCTTTTTTCATAGTTCTTTTAGGTTCATTGATTTTGTTTGGTGCTAAAAATTGGTGAGCAAATAATATGATTGTGGTGAGATATTTAGTCATAATCGGAATCGTAGATTTTTATTCCGGTCTAAAATTTTGAATGTTTTTCGAATTCAATAAAGTCGTTATCAAAGTTTATTTAAAAATAGAAAAAACATTGAAAAACACTTATAAAAAGAAAAATAATATTTCAAACTAAATTTAGCACCCTACACATCCATTAAAATAAAGTTACCAATAATTTATTGTGCAAAATCAATATTAGCTTAAATATATTTGTTTCTCATTATTATTAAACATGGATATCAATTTTTTTTTTTTATGAATGTGATTTTGAAATAAAAGTGTGTTTAAGAAAGAGAGAAAAAAAAATTTATTGATGTAATTGGTATGAGTGTGATCTTGATCTTACGTATTTCACAGTGCGGTGAGGAAATTAATGTTACGTAGTTCTTAGGTTGAAAATACGAATATGTCGATTATTATTTACAGAAAGTTTATTTTATTGTTAATTTGACGAAAGAAAATGAGTTTGTTTGATTTGAATAATTACTCTAAAATGTGAGTTTTAAGACTATCAAGTTGTACAACTTGTGTCTTGAAAGCTCAACGACTAAAAAAGATTTTGCATCTAGTTAATCCATTTAAAAATAATTTTATTATTTTGATTATAAAAATGGGCCTTAAAATCTCAAGTTGTACAACTTTTGTTACAACCGTTCAAAAATTAAAAAGATGTTACATCTAAATAATCACTTTAAAATAATTTCAGTATAATTATAATTAATTTACTAAGAAGATGAGTTTTAAAACTACAAAGTTGTCACAATTTACTTTCTAACAACTCAAATATTAACAAATGTCACATCTAATTAATACAATATTTGATTATATTTTTATTTTTGTTTCTTTTTAAAAATTAAAATTTGATGCTAAAAGTCAAATAAGTTAAAATGATCTTATGAAGTAAAACCATTAATAAATACAAAATTAAAATAGTAATAAAAGAGATATATAGACTTGTAGTCCAATTTATTAAATAAACATAATACAATAATAGAACAAAAAATCAATAATAATATTTAAAATATTGTAACCCTATGGCAGTTTTTTTTTTCAAGAAAAAAAACAAAATATTAAAACAAATAACACGTTTTCTTTCAACCTTTTTCAAGAAAAAAAAATTAGAAGATAATTTATTTTGGCATTTTTTCAAGAAAACAAAACTCACTTTCAACAAATAGAAAATGTTGTTTCAGGAAAAAAGGAAAAAAAAAGTAGGTTTGACAAATAGAAATAAAATGAAGCTTAATAAAACTAAGGTGAGAGAGAGGAGATATATGCCATAAGCCAAACGAATATGGGTGGTGGTGGACTTCGGCGATGCCGGAGATGGATCTATTGGCCTGGATTCTCTTCTCTCGTGATCACCTAGTTTCATGTTTTTTTATTTGATTTTTGTTGGTTGTGTTATTAAAATGAGTTTAGATTTTTCATAGTTATCACTTGATTTGATGAATGAAGATAGTGATTTTTTTATCACTTTACCTTTTCTTTGATGTCTTCTTTACAATGTTGATTTCATAAACAAAACAAAAAAATAAAACAAAAAAATATTTCCTTCTTCTATTCTAATGGAAAAAAATAAAAATAAACTCCTATTTTTTTTTTACTCAGCCAAATTTTCTACTCTCTTTCGATTGATTTTTTGTCTTAATTTATAAACTAAAATGATGAATGTTTGTGTTTATGAGATAAAATTAAGATCCGATTTTTTTATTGCTTTGCAGCAAACCTCAAGCACCCTCAAATAATTAGGGGAAAAAGTAGCTCAGTTTTTATATTGAGTGCATTAGAAGTGAAAATTATAGCTTTATCAGTAAAAAAGAATGAGATAAAAAATGGGGCTGAAAAGAAAGGGACGGGATGCTGAAGGAAAAATGCAATTTTTGTTTTTATTTCATTTTATTTTTTGCGTAATGGAATGGGAACATCTATGTAAATATAGACTCAAAATTTGGTCAAATTTATAAAATAATGATTTTTTTTTAAATTTCACAACAACTCTTGAAAAATATTTATTAAACATCTTATTATTAATTTTTTTAAATCATTTTTGATAGGGGAGCAGTTATGCAGTAACTACTACAAGGGTTGTTAGTAAGCCACTTGTGTGAAAAGTTTATATGAGAAGATTTAATGGGTCCGTGAAATAATTATATGTCAGTTACTTAATTGCCTAGTAAGTTTGGGTGGAATAATTATATTGTGTAATGTGTGGGTAAAGAAAGGCAGGATCGTGATTATAATTTGTATGTTGTAGATAGAGAGCATTTTGCCAATTAATAGATGAATCAAGTTGAAAATAGAAAATGCTGAAGTGAAGAGAGAGAATGTGTGACTTTATTGAATAAGACAACCGAATTACACAGTAAAGAAATCATTTTACTCACACAAAGCACAATGCTCCTTCAGAGTGCAAAATGCTCTATGCCTACCACATACAAATTCCAATCATGATTTCCATTTTTTTACACACACATTACATAATATAATTATTCCACAGTAACGTACTAGACAGTTAGGTAACTGCCATATAATTATTCAACATACCCACTAAATCTTCTCTTATAAACTTTACACACATGTGGCTTACTAACAACCCCTGTAGCCGTTAATGCATCAGTAACTAGTCCCTCAGCAGTAATTGCTCCCCTATCAATATCCCGCCCTACAAAAGGAGACTTGTCCTCAAGTCTTAGTTTAGGAAATTGACTACTTATGTTTAACTCATCTTTGCATGTTGCGTCGTCGGCTCTTTGACCTTCCATTGGACAAGCACTTGTCGGAAAATATTTTTGTCCTTAGCAACAGTTATATTGGCCAAAACTGATTTGTGTCCTATGTTATTGGCATTGTCACTTGCCAATTCTTAAGGTAAAATGGCTTGCACATTATAATTCTCAATTGCCCTCTTCAATAATGACACATGAAACACCGGATGAATACAAGATGATTCAAGTAACTTAAACTTATAAGTCACTGCTCCAACTTTCTCCAAAATCAGTAATGGTCCGTAGTAACGTGGATATAATTTTGGACTGATGCGAGCACCCAAGGTAACTTGACCATGAGGTCGTAATTTCATAAATACCCAGTCACCAATGGCAAACTTTATATCCATCATCTTCTTATACAATGTTTATCACTCCATTCTAATATTTGTATAGATTTTACTAAAATATCATTAATTACTACATCATCGTCTCTTTTGTTAACTGGACAAAGAGGTGTGGTTATCGGTTAAATACTAATTTACATACATTGGTTAAAAAGTTAATTAGACAGATAGAGTGAGATGAGGAGTCCAAATAATTTTAAGTTTTTTTTAAGCATAATAATTTTGAAAAGTAAAATAACAAACATTAAAACTAATATAATGTTTTTCTTAAAAAAAATGAAAATTTTGATGTTATTAAATTAATTAAATCAATCTAATCAAATAAAGGTTTATTCTGATAAAAAATATAAAATAAAACAAAAGTTACTACTTACACTAATTAATATTTATTAATTATTATAAATCAATTTCAAATAAGTCCAACATAAAGGAAATAAGTAAGAAAAAAAAGAAATAAACTTCGTTTTGTTTAGACTCAATTCAAAGCTATATATGTTCACTCTCTATATTCAGTGCAAAACTCAAATTCAATAAAAGGAAGAAAAGAGAAATTAGTTGCACTTAGTTGCATTGTAGCATGTAATGAAATATATATATATAAAAAAAGAAAAAGGAAAATGTAAAGGAATTTCCCCTAACCAAAATTAAAATAGCCTTTGAAGAATATATATGTACAGAATGAAACACAATCTATGATAATATTTTGTTTCGAAGCATATTGCTTTGTGTCTAATTGTGTATCAGCAAACCGTAGCAATAAAAGTTCATTTACAAAGAGATAATAAAAAATTAAGAATTAGAATTGGATTTTTTCATAAACTTAAATCATTCAAATATTTGCCACAAACAATAGAATCG
>JBBPBT010000183.1:9876719-9901841 GCA_037974875.1 Cicer bijugum
AAAAATAGTTACTTCTACTTAATTGTATGGAAAAAAAATTATATTAATTTTTAAAATATATTTAATTTCTCTTTGTTTAAAACAATTAAAAATAAAAATTAATAGTTTGAAAAATTTAGAAAAAATTAATTTTTAATTCACTTGACAAGAGTGATCCCTTGAGATCAACATAAAACGAAATTAAAAATAATGACGCAAATGATACATTGTTTTTAACTAATTGAAAAAACAAAATTAAATTAAATTTAAATTTAGAAAAATAATGGATTATTATTATTATTCTTGAAATAAAAAGAAAAAGAAAAAAAAGTTTTAATGGGCTAACCCACTTGAAGGAAATAAAAAGGGATTTAGAAATCTTTAACAATATAGATAACAAAAGAAGAACTGTTGTCAAAGAAGAAAAATAAGGGTTTGGTTCTAGTGGTGGTAACATGTATGTAGCAAACTTGCTTTGTTTGATCTACAAGTTAAGTATGTTATTCTTACCATTGAGTTTGTTACTTTAATATATAATTTGAGTAATTTTATCTTTTCTGAGAGTTACTTTGGCATACCCACTTTAGTGGAAGGTTGTTATAAGATAATTATAGGGTTGTTATTGTTGATTGATATTTCCTATTGTTATTAGGAAGACTCTTGGTGTACTCATTAATTATTATAGTGGAAGTTTTTACTAGACTAGTCTCGTGTTTTTTATTTTTTCAATTTGAGGAAAGTTTTCCACATTAAAATTGTGTTTGTCTCATATTTAGTTTTCTGTCAATTATTATTGCTCTTGGAATTGTATTTATCTGTTTGGCAATTTATCTGCACAGGTGGGGAAAAAATATTCTGCATAGTTGAGATAGTTATCACTAATTATCTTTGGTTTTTCCCAACAAAGTGGTATCTAGAGCTTGGTTATTTGATTTGTGCATTTAAATGGAGGAGGGAAATAAAGGTCCCAATATGATTAAACTCAACTCTTCTAACTACACACTTTGGAAGACTCTCATGGAAGATATGTTATATAGTAAAGATTTGTATGATCCTATTGAGGGTAACACTGCTAAACCCGCAGATAAATCTGACGTTGACTGGAAGAAGATGAATAGAAAGGCAGTGGCGTTGATCAGGCAGTGGTTGGATCTTAGTGTATATCCCCATGTTGAAACTGAAATAGATGCTAACAAGATGTGAGAAAAATTAAAAGAGTTGTATGAACGAAAGAATGTACAAAATAAAGCATTCTTGATTCAGAAGCTGGTGAGTATGAAATATAAAGATGGGGATTCAATGGCAAAGCATATGAATATTTTTCAGAATACAGTGAATCGGTTGACAACCGCAGAAATTAAAGTAGATGATGAGTTGCAAGCGCTGTTATTGTTGAATTCCTTTCCTGATAATTGGGAAGTCCTTGTTGTGATGTTGACCAATTCAACTCCAAGTGGAAAGTTGAAAATGTCTATAGTTAAAGAGAGCATGTTGAATGAAGAAGCTCGAAGAAAGGAACATGGTTTGAATGGTTCTTACTCAAAGTTAGAAGCACTAGTTATAGAGTCACGGAGGATAAGTCAATCTAGAAACTTCCATAGACGCGACAACTTTGAAAGTCGTAGCAAGTCAAGAAGCAAGTCGAGGACTAGAAAAGAAGTGATATGCTATCATTGTGGCAAAGCAGGTCACATAAAAAGAAATTGCAGATTCCTTAAGAGAGATCAATCAAGGGAAAGAGATGAAGACAAAGAGAAGAACAATGATAAAGATACTACGTCAGTTGCATCTGACTCAAAGAATACACCAGACATAATCTTTTTTATTTCATGGCAAAGATATAATAAAGACAAAAAAAGTTTCCTAGCCAATTTCCTTTTCTTCCAGATACACCCTTCTATTTACCATTCATGATAGGCCCAAATTTTAAGTTTACTGAAAATCATATATGGTATATTTCATGTGCAACTAGTTTATATGTTATGTTTATCTTTGTCCCAACTGAAGCAATGTACAAACACCTAACAAATCCACATAATCACAACTCCTTGATTTGGACTACACTTGGATGGTACTCTCCACTAGAATGGTGGAGAAAACAACTAGAACCAGTCTTAGATGAGGTAAAATGAAGTAGATTAACACAAGAAGCTATTAGCAAACATAAGACGGTTTTCATCCTACACAGACCATATCAGATAGATTCTAGGACTAAACTCCTCATTTGCGCAAATTATGTTGATCTATAGGAAACCATTGATGATTATCCTCTAAGTCTAAAAGTTATGAAAAATAAATAGATTATGTCAATTTTATTAATCTCCATAATCGATAAGATTAACACAAGAAGCTATTAGCAAACTTAAGACAATTTTCATCCTACATAGGCCATATAAGATAGATTCAAGGACTAAACTCGTCATTTGCGCAAATTATGTTGATCTATGGGAAACCATTGATGGTTATCCTCCAAGTCTAAAAGTTATGAAAATAATTAATAGATTATGTCAATTTTTTTAATCTCCATAATCGAGAAAAAACCCAAGCTGATACGACTTGCATAAGTCAGCGAAATCTTCCATCCCAATGGCAGTCGATTAGTCCACAAGTATTTTCATGTGTAGGTCATAAAGTTCTTATAAGATCCCCATGGCATATAGTGAGAGTACAAGAAATTGGAGAAAGCTCTTATCGAACTACTCAACCAGAACAAAACTCTCAAATGAAAAACAAACAACAATTTGCAACAATGAAGTTTGACGAAAATTCAATGGATATTGATACTTCAGAAAATCCTAATGAAGAAACTTTGAGAGAAATGCTAGAAGACATATGGCAGTATGAGTCACATTATTCCCCTAGCTAATTTTCAGAAGAATACATGTCTGGTCAGAATTTGTCTCCAAGCCACAAGCCTATCTTTTAAGGACTAATGAGTCAAAAGAGTCATGAATATGTATTGTATAATTATTGTATGAATAATTGTATTCTTGTTTGCTTGTGTAAAAGAATGCTAATAATATGACATAATAGTCAAAATGTGTCGTGGATATGTCTTCCACAATTGTAAAGCACTCTAATAATGATTATAGTAGCATGATCATGAATAGTTATATTTTGTCCTTTTGTGTAACTCCTTGACTATAAAAGAAGATGTATTGTAACATATATAGGAACTAAAAAGCAATTGAAATAAAACCATCAGTGTGCTTAAATACAAACATGTTCTTCTAAATTTTTTTCAAAATAAAACAAATGATTCCCTATTTATAGATGACAAACCCTTTAGAAGAGGGGTGATGGATTTAAGCACAAATTTAGGAAATAGAAATTGTAATTATAACTAATAGAAAAGTAGTGAGGATGGATCGGCAAACTTGGAAATTTGATATGGCGTATTCAATATAGATTTCATGAAAACAGAGCAGGAATTTTCATCAGATGATATAATTATACTTATTTTTGTTATAAATGGATGTACACCACCAACATGTTGTTAGTAGTTTGAAAAAAAATTAAAAATAAATAAAAATTTGTGGACGTGTGAATCAAGCACAACTTGCTTTCACGATTTAATTTTTCTAAAATTTAGTTATCAAATAATAAACTAAAATTTAAATAATAATAAACAAATAATAAAATAGATAAATCACAATTAATTTATAATAAATTATAGATTTACTATTACTAATAGAAACTTTAATTTTACTAACAAACTCTCGTTGAGTGACAAATATTACACTTGCTTTAAATTGACCCTTACAACATTTTGCTGTAAGATTATTTCATTAAAACGAATTTGTCTGTTTCTATTATTGATAATTTTTCAATGTAAATTTTTTCGAATTTAATGAATAAATTCTTAACGAGTCAAATCAAAGTTAAAGTTAGATCTGAACCTATGTGTATGTATCAAAATAAGACAATTCTTCACATTATTAGCATTAATGCCTTACGTCGAATCCACGAAGGCGACAGGAAGTTGAACACGTGTGTGGATTTTGAATTTTTCTATTTAAACATATTTTGTTCGCAAATTTGAATAGTATTTTCAGAAAGCACTTTGAATTGAATATTCATACATAAAAGCAAGTGGTTTCTTGGTCTTGGACAATTTTTTCTTAAACAACTGATCTAATTATTACTCTTTTAGTCAAGAAGCTTAATCGTTGAATTAACAAACTTTAAAATTGGAGAAATAAAAAATCTCGAACTTGAAGAGAATACATATTGATGTAATTACAACAACCGACAAAACACTACTTATAAGACAATGTAATTATATGTAAATTTTGGTAACGTAGACAAATCAAACAACGTGAAACTTGAAAATAAGTTCCATTGTGAATATTTTTCTTTTGAAAATATTATTATTACTTTTTATAAGATTGAAAAATAATATTTTAAGTAACATATAAAAATAAAATAAATATGAAATTTATTTATGAGGAAAATTAATAAGATGTGTTGTTTGACAACAATTTATAGAGAATACTAAATTATCAAAAAACATATCAAGCAAAAAACAGTTTGTTAAAAATATATTTAAAAAAACTTAAGTTATAAAAAATACTTAATTAATAAATGTATAATGACATATAAATTTATATTTTTTATTACTATTTTTTGTATTTTAAAATAACTGTTATATTTCAAAATTTTACATAAATTAATAAAATATGAGAAGTAAATAAATATAGTTATAATTATAACAAACTATCTATATTTTTTCACTCAATTAAAACATATACGTTATTTTTTACATTGACTCAATTATCATTAATAATGTTACATTACTCCAATGAGTATATTACGCATTAATATGTTTAAAAACTATTTCAAAAATCTTTTACAAGTTATATATCAAACGCAATAATGTGACATCTTTTCAATGAGTTTAATTATCCTTTAATATGTTTAAAAATTATTGGTTTAATTATTGGTTGATTCACGAAAATAGTTTTCCCATTTTATTTTTCTTCAGTTTTTAATTTCTAAACATAATTTTGATAAAAAAGTTGATGAAGTGTCATTTTTTTTAAGCCACACCACATCATTTATGATCATAGATTTCATGTGCAATTGTTGCATCACAAGATATTGAGGTATAGTGTGACTTAAATAATCGCAAAAAATGACAATTAATCATGTATTGGACTTTGGAAGAAAATTTTGTTTAAAGAAAAATAAAATGAGAAGACTATTTTCGTGATTCTGCTAACACTATAATTAAGCCAAAACTATTTCACACTACAAGAAAAACAGTCATTATTTACGGCAGATTTTGGCTTTACCTTCGGTATAGCCGTGGATAATGAATAATTACTCACATAATAGCTACAGACACGAGTCTGTAGGTAAATTGCTCGTAGGAATAATATTACCTACAGAAAATTCATAGGTTACATTTACTTGTAAGATATCCGTAGGTAATTTACTAGGGAAATGTTATGGGTAGGTTAGCCACAAACATATCATGGGTAACATCAAACTAAAGAAAATAAATGTTACCTACCAAAGTTTCGTTAGTAACATTTCCCATGGCATATCCGTGGGTAATATCAAACTAGAAAAACAAAAAAAAAAGTTCTAATACACGCTTTTATCTAACTTACATCAACTAAATAACAATATCACAATTTACATGTTAAAAATTAATTCTTCATATATATGACTAACATGGTTACTTCATCATTACTAACCAATTCAAGTGTATTCATCAGAACCAAAATATACACAATTTACACAAAAACTTATGTCAAAGCCTAAACTGCCTTTTGAAACTAATATTCCCACTGTTAATAATCCAATCACAATTATAGACTTTTCCTAAAAGTGTAAGGTGATATGATAAGAACGTGTATACCAACAAATTTTTAACCATTTACTATTAAAGCTTACTTTGTACTTCACAAAAATAAAGAGGCTACAAATCGTTTGGCTCTAACAACACTTGAAAGTTAGCAAATGAAAAACGAACAAGTAAATGATAGAGTAACAAATTTTAGGAACACAAGGTAGACTAAAAACTTGTTAATTAACAATTAAACCTACAAAATCGAGCACCAATAACAATTAAATAAAAACCAAAATCACAGCTAAATTGTCAAAGATAAAAACACCTTGCTTATGATCATAATATATAGAACACCTTACTTATGATAAGGACACATTGTCCCTAGGGCCTATTTTTATGTATATGGTCAGACTATATAGAACAACTGCAAGCAGCAAAATAAATTCACATAATGTACCAAAATTTTACCACTACACTGGGTACCTCAAATTCAAAACTAAGCTGGGTACCTCAAATTCAAATGCCTTAGTGTTCTTCCACTTTTCCTTGCATGCCACACCAAATGTTGATAGTTTGATCACCATGGCACCAGTGCTTTCATCCTCAACATGGACCCTATGGACTTCGCTGTTAATAATAAGAAACAAGGTATCATTCTTTGGAGAGTATCGCAGTAGATTTAGGCTTGCTTGTAAAATTGTTGATAACTCTATTAGACACTCCTTTATTCATTTGTTCCCACATAGCAACAACTTGAGCATTTTCTTCTAGCAATACAGGGAGAATATTATCATGTTCATTAGCAACAATAACCATAAATCTCCAAAATAGACATAGTCAAAGTTGGATAATCATAAATCGGAGTCCCATTGCATTTGTTTCTTGAAAGTTGACTTTAACGTATAGCTATTGGGTGAAGAATTTTTTTTGCATCTTAACATTAATTTAGCTGTTGATCTTTATCTTAAACACAAAACAATGTAATAGTCCATTCGCTGGCTTTATTAGGTTCGCAATGAATCTGCAAGTTCTTAATGGTGTTGTTGACTTTGTTTAACAAAGTCTAGTCTATGGTATTCAACTCCCTTTAGGTAAATCTTGGAAGATGACAAGGCAATTTCTAAAGCTGCTGTTATTTTTAAGTAGGATAATAAATATGACAACATTGAACTGTTTGAGACGCTTACAACAAGTGCACCTTTCATTCTAAATAATAATGAGCGTAATGGGATTGTTTACACACCCACCTTCCCATGCCCTTGTCCACACCAGTTGCTTGGAAACGATATGCTGCCTGTTAAGACAAAATGAATAATTAGACTTCACATATGTAACTTAAGCATAAAAAGAAAGTCCTTTGAAGGAATTGTACTCTAATAGCTTGTGCATGTGCTCTAACCTTTCTGAGTATCTGCTTCTTTTCTTCTTTATTCAAATCCAAGGTATAAGGAAATTGACAAGAAGCTTTTAGCACAAGCATAACTATTTTCTTGTCATGGTTATTGTATCAAAAAAAAGTGAACGCAATTACACTCACAATGAATTGTAAACACAAGCACGATTGCAAATTAGAGTTGAGTTTTCAACCAAAATAATATTTGAATGTATAATTGTAGATTGAAAGAATTGGTAAATCACCGAAATCCATAGCAAAAAATTGCTAAGATACAAGAATTATTAGAAAATTACCGGAGAAACGAACAAAAGTCTCAAAACCTCACCAGTAACATCCAATTTTTCCTAAACTCCAATTCGTATGTTGTAAAATGTCATATTATTTTTATTACCAACCAAATGAACACGAGCATAAACAAAATTGATGGGTTCACTCAACAAAAAGGAAAAATACAGGGAAAGAAAAACAAGAACTCAGCTTCAACGCAAAAATACACATGCACAAGTTAGCAATCAATTTCTCAAGAACAATCACAACTCCGAAAGTAAGAAACATATTAAATAGCAAAAAGAAAAAACAGCCAAGCTTCTAAGTTACTTGCAAATGCATGAGAGATTAAATCAAAAACACAAATACAAATCCCTGATTGAATACGCTCAAATCGAACAAATCAGAGTGAGATATTCATTATAAATTACTGCTAGTTTTAGAAAATACCTGAGAAAATAGGTAAGAAGCGGCGCAACACAACAATGATGGCGAGGTCGGGAATAGCTTTGATGGTGTGAATCAGAGCTGTGGTTGAAGATTGAAGGATGGATTTTGGGAGTGACGGTTTCGCACGAATCAGTTATACCTAGATCGAAGATGTAACACCCCGATATTTAACAGCGCGAGTGTATTTTTTTTTTCTTAAAACAAAGAAAATACCTTTGGATAAATATTTAAGTCGTAACACAACGACAAAAGTCAACAATATTTGCAAACAACGGAATTAGTTATTGAAACAAAATCCAAAGTATTTAAATAGAAAAATACAACGGGGCTATGAGACCTATCAGACATAGCTCATACCCTTGGAGTATTCTCGGCATACACCTGCATAAAAGCACTGCTCCAAGAATCTCTACTTTCCCCTCATCACTTCAAAATGTGGAACATGGACCCATTAAAAGAAAAAGTCATCAGACAGTTTAAGCATAGATACAATCTTCCAAAATGAAATAAATACAATTCCAAGAGAAAGACAGCTAGTCCTTATACAATCACATAATCTGATCATGCTACAAAACTACACCACCCTGGTGATCTCCACGCGCCCTGCAAGATTCTCCTGACACAGCTTTGGTCAAGTATGACTAACTACTTTCCCATCTCCAGGGTACTAACCGGCAGGATGATCTTGGTTCTTATCTGAGGGCAAAGCCCAAATTTCCACAATAATTATAAATGTCACCAACCAAAATTAACAAACATCACATAACAAAATTCTTATATTTTCAAATGCTCAAAAGAACCTTTCGTCTTATCATACTCCTCGAAAGGGTTTTCATATGTTCGAAAATGCATAAACAATGTTGAAAAATGAAGTTTTGACAAACTGCATTGTCGTAGCTGAATACAATTGAGAAAAGGCAGATTTTCAATTCTAAAATGGCTCTTTAATCAATCAACACTTCAAACATTAATATTATCAATTATGAACACATAATTAACACCAAATTAATCTCCACAAATTCACACCTCGATCACACATTGAATATTCATTAAAACAATTATGAACACATAAATACATCAAAACTTAATCAACCCAACTTCACACCTCAAAGAAATTAGATAAATCACAACAACAACCGAATAAGTATATACAATCATCAAAGTATAACAAACACGACTCGCGTGCCAAGCACTCTAATGCAATGCGTATATGCCAAAATGCATCATTCCGGAATTCCAAACCAAAACCATCCTCGAGGGGCGTAAATCATAATTGTACAACCTCTCACAAACTAGTACTAATTACCGAGGTGCAATCTCTCACGGATCAGCACGGTTTACTAGCGTGCAGTCTCTCACAGACCAGCACGACATACAAGAGTGTAGTCGCTCACAGACCAACACAATTTTCTAGAGTGCAATCGCTCAAAGATCAGCACATTCTAGAGTGCAATCTCTCACAGATCAGCACAACTCGACAATCCCCGCAAGGATAAGATGAACCAACAATTCACATGGCATCATCCCGTGGCCCATCACGGTCACCACTATCACAATGGCCCCATCGCGATCACCATGTACTATGTAATGCATGAGCATACTCCGACTTTTTTCACCACAATCATTAAGTAAATGCAGCTAATAAAAGATTCCCCATTTTTAATACTCATTTAACACTAATGATTTTTCAGACACAACACAGAGCATACTCAAACATATTTATTCACACCAATTAAAATTTCCACAACCACACATAAATCACATCTCCAAATTCCCATTCACACCTAAATTGAATTAAATTCATTTTCCACCAAGTCACACATAAATTTCATCTCAAAAATTCATAATATTAATTATGAACACATCAATTTCACATAACATAAATCACCAAAATTTTCAAGCATTAATCACCATATTCAATTTCTAAAATTTTCAACCATAAATCACCACAACAACATTAATATATCAGAGTTGTTGGTATGATGGCGTCTATCCTTATGATGTTTTATACAATGTTACTGACAAGATTATCGAATTTTTTCCTAAGTGATGAATTTAATATTAAAACCAACTTGTTTAATATTAATTCCAATTCAACAGTGATAGATTCAAAAACTTATCAAGACAAAGATTCAAATACACATGTATTATCAAGATAAGAGTACATATACAATACTTATTCAAAAGATTAATCAAGACATAAATTCACAAACACAAACATTCAAGAACAAACATTCATGCAATATCAATATAATTAGAAGAGATAAAGGAAATCGTGCACCAGGAATTTTATACTGGTTCGGCTATCAATTTGATAGCGTACATCCAGTCCTGAAATCGACAATGATTTCAGCCTTTTCACTAGAATTGACTTGAGTATTTTTTATAGATTTTCCAGCATCACAGCCTATCCATCCAACTCCACATCACTTCTATTACAATACCAACTTATCCCTAAGAGCTACTCGCCAAACCCTCATGAGATCAAGTTGAGGCTTCTTCTTGATGAACACAAGCACCAAGACAGATAACCACCAGTTTACACCACTGGATTTTCCAGAAACTTCTATACATATAGTTGTTCTTTCAAAAAAGATAAAAGAAGACTAAGAAGATTGACTTCAATCACAATAGAAGATCTCACACACTATTTGCCAATGTATTTTTAGTGAGCTATGACAATCTATTCAGAGTGTATTTCAGTTTTGAGTTTATGAGAAAAGTGATTGTTATTTTTCAGTATGTGTGTTATTGTTATGTGAAATTTGTGATTGAATTAGTTTATATATTTTTAGAAAAACATCAGATAAATCGATTTCCCAATCGATTTTATTAAACTATAATTTCTGCTTAATCGATTTCCTAATCGATTATCGTGTTTCTTATTTTTCTTGAATCTTGAAAATAGAAGAACTAATCGATTTGCCAATCGATTCTTTTAATGCATAAATCAGAAACTGATTCTAAGTTTATATTAGAATCGATTGAATAATAGTTTATAAGTGTTTTGTTCAAACAACGAGATCATAATAATCGATTACTCAGTCGACTCACATTCATTGACATAATCGATTTGACAATGGGCTAAATTCTCCCTGTAACTCAAACCTTTACTCCAATCGATTTGTCAATTTATTGGACTGGTCATAGTGACTCAGATGTTTTACTCCAATCGATTTGCCAATCGATTTGGCTTGTTACAGTAGCTCAGCTATTTTAGTTGAAATCGATGTGCCAATCGATTATGCAATATGTTTACGATAAATGATTAACCAATTTATTTTTTCAATCGATTACCTAATCGATTTAGTGCAAAGCTTGCAACTTAAGAAACTTATTTCAATTGATTGTCTAATCGATTATGTTGATCACAGAACACATGTCTGATGAAAAAGTATTTTCGTAATCGATTTGCCAATCGATTAACTCAGTAAGAGCTTGGTTCTGTGAATCACAAATTCGATTACTCAATTGATGTGCAAATTAATTGTCCAATTGATTTGTTTAATCACAGAACACAAGCTTTAACAAAACCCTTTAAGTAATCGATTTCCCAATAGATTAACTTTATGAAACCTTTATTCTGTGAGTCAGACAATCGATTGCTCAATTGATTTATCAATTGCTTTACCAGTTGATTTATTACTTGATTGATTAAAACATATTTTATGATTTCATTGGAAGATATTATGCGAGAAATCATTATGATTAAGTCTACCTAATATACACTATTAACACTAGACACATTTATACATCGTTCTTCAAGCCTTGTAGTATATCATCCATTTTGCTTGATTGCTTGAGTTCCAAGTTTTGTCCAAGTGTGTAGTGTTTGATTATGTTCATGAAATGTTTCTCAATTCAAACCATTAGATCAATCAAATAACGCATGTACATTGTATGTTTGGAATTTATATCAAAATCATGATCAAGGAGGCTTATTTCTTACAATCTCCCCCTTTTTGATTAAATGACAAACATACAATTTAAATTTGAGTTTATAACTTTATAATTACTATTATTTAAAAGTCCCTCTGAATTATAGACTTCATAATTCATTTCAAGTTTGATATCAGAGCACATATTCAAGTTTGATATCAGAGTAATTAGAGCATAGTATCAGAGCATCCAATTTGAAATCTTTTAACTTTGGTAACAGAGCACAAAAGAGTACACTTTATTTAAATTCATTTAAATATGGTATGTCAGAGTGTTCATGCAAATTATGTATCAGAGCATTCATCAAATCACATAATTAGATCACATAAACACAATTTTGCAATTTAAAGCACATCATCAGCACAATCTAAATTTATTCAGATTTTATATCAGATTATCAGAGCTTGTTAAAAAAAATTATTAAAATTAATATCATAGTATCATAGCTTTCTTATCACAATTTAATATTGGAGTATCAATTTAGTTTCAGAGCAGCAACACAAGTTAGCAGTATTAGAGCTATCACAAAATTTATCAACTTAGCAGTGTAGTATCAGATCTATCACAAAATTTATCAATTTAGCAGCAACCAAAGTTAAATTCAAATTTATCCCCCTTTGTCATTGAATTCAAAAAGATATAACATGAGAGAATTATGAATCAAAACTATAAAAGAACATTACAAAGCAACAAAGAAAACAAAGTCCTAAGCAACTAGTCTAGGGTTGTTCCTCATTATTACCAATGGGATATGTAGAGACTGTTGTATTAGTCTCAGCAAGTGTCTCCTCACCATGAGGTTTAGAACTATCTAGGTTGATGGGGTTTTGTTCTTCAGTTGCTTGATGGCCTATGTCAACAATATCTTCAAAGGACATCTTAAGACCTAAATGTTCTTGTATTGCATCAACATCCTAAACAACTGAGTTTAGAGTTGCTTGGAGTTTACTTAGAGAGGCTTCCACTCTAGCATTGTGAGCAGCCTGAGTCTCCATTAATTCCAACAACTTAGCCAAAACCTCAGATTGGGTTTCAGAAGGCTCAGGTTGTTCAGCATTTGGATGTGCCCTTGTCCAAATTCCATTTATTCTTTTCAATTGCATCTGATTTACAATTGATTCACCAAAGATAAGAGTTGTTTTTATTGGTTCTTCATTGACAACAGAGATTTTGAAATGTCTCAGAATCTTGGTTATTAGCTGAGGGTAGGGGAGCATCAGTTTTCCTTGTGCTGTTTCCAACATGTTTCTCAGCACAATCCATGCCCAGCTCATCTTGAGCTCCTTGTACAGGCCCCAAAGAAGAATAATGTCCATCTTCTGGACTATAGCATGGTTTCCTGATCTAGGTACCAACATCCTTGTTAGCACATACATCAGCATCCTGTGTTGGACCTTCATCTGACCGATTAGGAGGGATATCTTTTCAACAAATCCTTCAATCATCAAGTCTTGAATTGTTGTGTGTATGTCGACTGATATTTCCCAAGCATCATCACTTGAGTCAGGATCAGTTCTGCCATCAATAGCTTCACCATAAAATGGCAGTCCTGAAAGCTTGGAGAAATCCTCAAAGGACATAGGAATTTTCTTCCTTTTTACTTCAGACTCAAAACCAGCGTCGGTGAGAGTGAAGTTAGAGTAGAATGCCCTAATCAGTCTTGGATATATTTTGAGGGGGCAGGAAAGGAAATCTACCAAACCATGAAATCTCATATGGTTTTGGAACGTGAATCCGTTTGAATCAAAGTATGCAAAATCCAGAGTTCTTGCCTCATGGATTTTTCTTTTTAGAAATGCAAGGGATAAAGCAAAGTCCTCAACAGTACCTTTAGAAGATTGAGACTTCTTTGGTTGAGGAGAAGAAGTGGGTTTCGTCTTCTTCTGGGTTGGCTCTTTCATTGCATCACTCATTAGTTTTTCAGTTTGAGGAGCCTTCCTTTTCTTTGTTTTTCCTTGATCAATGGCAATAGCTTTCCCTTTGTTTGTCCTTTGCCATGATCTTATGAGTTGGAATGGACACTCGTTTTGAAGTGGGTGGAGGTGAGGGTGTTTTACCACTTGAGGATGAAGAAGAGGATGGTGATTTATAACTAGTTTGTTTCACTCTAGCCATTTGCAAGATTTAGGAAGTTCGAGATGTTTCAAGGAATCAGACTTTAGAAGTGTAAAGGTTCAGAGAAAACGTAAAGAAATTTGAGAAGTTTGGAGAAAATGTATTGAGAAATCGATTTAGGGTTTTAAGTAGTGCTGTTCAGAATCGATTAGTCAATCGATGTTATTAAGCATTCGCACATGATACATCGATTGCTAAATTGATTATGTTACCGTTACTGGAGGGAAGTAAAAAAGACTCAATAATAATTGCCTCCAACGGAATCGATTTCCTTTTAATGACTAAACCGATGTCCAAATCGTTTTCCATATTAGTTCAGGAAACTTCTCATATCAGCATCGACTTCCAAATCGACTTATTTTGATTGTAGGTTTTAAAATTTGACAAAGTCGATTACCCAATCGATGCTCGGGTTGGAGTTTGGAAAAATTCACATCTTTGGATGTCTGGGAACAAATTAATCGATTATGAAATCGATTCTTTAAAACTATTTTCCAATTATTCAATCGATTGACCAATCGATTGGATTGATGAACACTCCAGCATTTACTGCTACCTGAGATTAGAAAATCGATTGCAATCGATTATCGTGTTTTCTATTTTGACAATTAAGACACTGTGCATCATAAATCGATTATGCAATCGATTTTGTAATGCTGATTTTCTATTTAGTCACAGGATAATTGATGTTTCAATCGATTTATCACAGGGATCATATTTCATTTTGATCTATTATACCAAGTTTCATTCTAATATAGAAGAAACATTCTTTGGGTAAGGCTTTGGTAAAAATATCAGCTAATTGATCAGTTGTATTAATATATTCAAGCTTGATATTACCATTTTGATATTGATCCCAAATGAAATGATGTCTAATCTCTATATGCTTAGTTCTTGAGTGCATAACAAAATTTTTTGTAATATTTATAGCACTAGTATTGTCACACATAATTGGCACAGTTCCAAGATCAACACCAAAGTCAGAAAGGTGTTATTTCATCCATAATATTTGTGCACAACAGCTTCCAACAACTACATATTTAGCCTCAATTGTAGAAAGTGCAACACTATTTTGTTTCTTGTTATGCCAAGATACAAGTGAGTTCCCTAATATATGGCAAGTACCAGATGTACTTTTTCTGTCTAATTTGCAACCAGCAAAATCAGAATCAGAATAGCCAACAAGAGTGCAAGTTGATCCCTTAGGATACCACAAACCTAGATTTTTGGTTCCTATTAGATATCTAAAGATTCTTTTGACTGCACTTAGATGAGATTCCTTTAGATTAGCTTGATATCTTGCATACATGCATACACTAAATATAATGTCAGGTCTACTAGCTGTAAGATATAATAAAGATCCTATCATGCCCTTAAACATTGTTACATCTACAGGTTTTCCCTTTTCATCTCTATCTAAATGACAAACTTGACTCATGGGTGTATCAATGGATTTAAATTTATCGAAGCCAAACTTCTTTAAAAGATCATTACAGTACTTGGTTTGATTTAGGAAAATACCATTCTTGCTTTGATTGATTTGAAATCCCTAGAAGAAAGTTAGTTCTCCCATCATGGACATTTCAAATCTTCCTTTCATCATGTTTTCAAATTCTTTGCACAGCTTACTGTTTGTGGATCCAAAGATTATGTCACCAACATAAATTTGGACAAGCATAATGTCTTTTCCCTTTTTCTTTATAAAGAGTGTTATATCAACATTTCCTCTTAAAAAATTTTGTTGTATGAGGAAATAGCTGAGTTTGTCATACCAAGCCCTTGGAGCTTGTTTCAATCCATAGAGAGCTTTTGTTAGTTTATAAACATGGTTTGGAAAAGCAGGATCCTCAAATCCTGGAGTTTGACTAACATAAACCTCCTCTTGGATATCTCCATTTAGAAAAGCACTCTTTACATCCATTTGATACAGCTTAAAATCCATGATACACGCATAAGCAAGCAGAATCCTAATTGCTTCTAATCTGGCTACAGGAGCATAAGTCTCATCATAATCAATACCCTCCTCCTGGTTGTAGCCTTTAGCAACTAGTCTAGCCTTATTTCTAGTTATTACTCTATTCTCATCCATTTTATTCCTAAACACCCATCTAGTTCCAATAATATGTTTATTTTCGGGTTTAGGAACTAAGATTCATACTTTGTTTCTCTCAAATTGATTAAGCTCTTCTTGCATAGCAATTATCCACTCATTGTCTAAGAGAGCTTCTTTTATATTTTTAGATTCTACTTGAGAAACAAAGGTTGTGAAATTACAAAAGTGCCTAAGAGATTTTCTAGTGGCAACTCCTTTTGAAATTTCTCCTATGATGTTGTCAATAGGATGGTTTTTATTAAATTTCCACTCCTTAGGTAAGTCATCTTCACAATCAATGTTAGTTGGAGGTACTATTTTATTTGGTTCTTTTGGATCGGATTCTACAATTTCCTCAAGAGAATTATCAACTATTAGAGGGATGTTGTTCAAGTTTTTAGTAAACATTTCATCAAATTTTACATGAACAAATTCTTCTATAGTTTTAGTTCTTTTATTGTAGATCCTATAGGCCTTACTAGATTGTGAATATCCTAGAAAAATTCCCTCATCTACCTTAGAGTCAAACTTTCCTAGATGCTTTTTCCCATTACTCAATACAAAACATTTGCATCCAAAGACTCTAAAGTAAGCAATGTTTGGTTTTCTACCTTTCTATATTTCATAGGGTGTTTTTCTAAGTATAGGCCTAATTAGAACTCTATTTACTACATGTGTAGCTGTGTTTATTGCATCAGCCCAAAAATATTTTGGAAGATTAGAGTCATTGATCATTGTCCTAGCAAGTTCTTCTAGAGACCTATTCTTCCTTTCTACAACTCCATTTTGTTGTGGAGTTCTTGGGGCTGAGTAAATATGGTGAATTCCATTTTGTTCACAGTAGTTATTAAAGGATTCATTTTGAAATTCTCCACCATGATCACTCTTGATGGAGATCATTTTTTGATTCTTCTCATTTTGAACTAAATTTGCAAATCTTTTGAAAACAGATAAGGCCTCACTCTTGTGAGTCAGAAAAAATGTCCAAGTATACCTAGAGTAATCATCTACTAACACATAACCATACAAGTTTCCTCCAAAGCTTTTTACTTGAGATGGACCAAATAGATCCATATGTATTAGTTGTAAAACTTTATTGGTTTGAACTAACTTTATTGGTGGGAAGGATGACTTAACTAATTTATTTTTCTCACAAGAGTCACACAATTTTTCTTTAGTGAATTTTCTGTTTGGGAGTCCTAGAACTAATTGTTTGCTTACTAGTTTGTTAAGATGATCTATATGTATGTGAGCTATTCTCTTATGCCACAACCAATCTTCATCAGATTTAGATAACAAACAGCAAACATCATTTACAGGCAAAGAGTCAAGATCAATCATTTATATGTTATTTACCCTTTCACCTACCAATTTCATGCTATTATCTTCTTTGTGCTCAATTATACAAGACGGAGATGTAAAGTTTACCTGGAATCCTTTATCACACAGCTGACTAATACTAAGCAAGTTGTGTTCCAAACCTTTTACATAGAGAACGTCTTTGATTACCGTTGTTGATTCGCTCCCTATGTCTCCAATACCAAGTATTTTACCTTTGTTGTTGTCACCGTACTTGACATATCTACCACTTTTTAAATTCAGAGACAAAAATTTTGATTTGTCTCCTGTCATATGCTTGGAACATCCACTATCTAGGTACCATGAGTGCATTTTGGATGTCAAGCATATCTGCAACACATAATCAAACTTTGGTTTTAGGTACCCAATTTAAATTGGGTCCTTGAGGGTTAGTTTCAAGCATAGGTTTCTTTACTATCCAAATTTGTTTCCATCCTTTATTTGCAAGCTTTTTCAATTTGCAATTAAAAGAAATATGTCCCTTTTTACAACAAAAATGACATGATATAGCAGAGGATGAACTTTGATTTGGTTTAGTGAAGACATCATGCATATGATTTGATCTAACAAATTTTTGATTCTTTTTAGCATTCCTGTTTTGTCTATAATCAATTCCAGATTTTTCACTTACATTTCTCTGGTTGTTGAGAAGAACATTTAGTTTGTTTTTACTACTTGTAAATTTTGCTAAATCAGATTTTAATGAATCAACTTTTATTTTGAGTTCAATACACCTAGTGAGTTTATCATGTGATTCTTTTTTCAAACGTTCATTCAAGTGTTCAAGCACCTTATGATCTTTCTTAATTTCTTCACACATCATGCATTGTTTTTCTAGCATTTTCTTAGTGCTAATTAACTGTTTGACTACCTTAACATGTTCATCATGTAGTTCATTAAAAGCATCATGTAATTCTTCATAAGAAGGATTAGAGGTAGAACGTACTTCACTATCAGAATCTGAATCTGTGTTGGCCATTAGACAATGGTTTGCTTCCTCTTCTTCTGAAATGCAGAGGATTCTTCATCATTATCATTCCAAGCTATGTAGGCTCTTTTGGTTTTTGAAGATGGTTGTTCTTTGCCTTTAGCTTTTACAATTTTGTTTTTGTTCTGCAATTGGAAGCACTCAAATTTGATGTGGCCTGTTTTCCCACATTCATAGCAGGTTACTTTGTTATCATTTGTTTTTGAATTTGATGGCAAAGGGGGAGAAATTTGAATTTAACTTGTGTTGCTGCTAAATTGATAAATTTTGTGATAGATCTGATACTGCACTGCTAAGTTGATAAATTTTGTGATAGCTCTGATACCAATTGTTGGTATGATGGCCTTCATGACTTGTTTTCTTTCTTTCTCAGAAATTTCTTGAATTTTCTGACTAACATTCCAATCTCGGGCTCTTCATCATCTTCACTGTCAGAATCGTCTATGCATGCTTATGGTTCAGACTTTATTTTTTGAACTTGAACTTTCAGAGATAATCCTTTTGTTTTCCTATCTATTTGCTCTGCCTCTCTCAGCCTGTGCAATTCCATCTCATGTTCTCTTAGTTTTCCAAATAGTGTGGCAATTGTCATGCTACCATGGTCTTTTGATTCAGCTATAGTTGTTACCTTGGGCTGCCACTCTCTGGTCAAGCACCTCATCACCTTGTTTATCCGTTGCTCACTATCAATCACCTTACCTAGAGCATTTAGATTATTGACTACATGAGTGAATCTTGTCTTTAGGTCATTTATTGACTCTTCCTTTTTCATGTTGAAAAGCTCATACTCATGCATTAGCGTGTTGATTCTGGCCCTTATTACATATGTTGTTCCTTCATGAGTTTCTTGGAGTGTATCCCACATTTCCTTGACAGTTTTGCAGTTTGACACCCTGAAAAATTCATCAGCACTCAAAGCAGAAGTTATAATATTTTTGGCTTTTGCATTATAGCCAACTTTTTTCTTATCATCATCAGACCAATCAGCTCTGGGTTTTGAGATTAATGTTTCACATGTGCCAGCTATTTTTGGCACATAGGGACCCTCTATTACTGCTTCAATAATATCAAGACTACATGCTTCTAGAAAAATTAACATTCTATCTTTCCAATACATGTAGGCAGCCCCATTAAATGCAGGGGGCCTGCCCAAGGATGCACCTTCTCCCAGAAATTCAATAGAGGTCATTTTCTTTTAAGAATTTGTCTAAAAGATCAGGCTCTTGATGCCAATTGTTGGTATGATGGCCTCTATCCTTAGGATGTTTTATACAATGTTACTGACAAGATTATCTAATTTTTTCCTAAGTGATGAACTTAATATTAAAACCAACTTGTTTAATATTAATTCCAATTCAACAGTGATAGATTCAAAAACTTATCAAGACAAAGATTCAAATACACATGTATTATCAAGATAAGAGTACAGATACAATACTTACTCAAAATATTAATCAAGACAGAAATTCACAAACACAAACATTCAAGAGCAAACATTAATGCAATATCAATATAAAGAGAAGAGATAAAGGAAATCGTGCACCAGGAATTTTATACCGGTTCGGCTATCATTTTGATAGCCTACATCCAGTCCTGAAATCAACAATGATTTCAGCCTTTTCACTAGAATTGACTTGAGTACTTTTTATAGACTTTCCAGCATCACAGTCTATCCATCCAACTCAACATCACTTCTATTACAATACCAACTTATCCCTAAGAGCTACTCGCCAAACCCTCACGAGATCAAGTTGAGGCTTCTTCTTGATGAACACAAGCACCAAGACAGATAACCACCAGTTTACACCACTGGATTTTCCAGAAACTTCTATACAGATAGTTGTTCTTACAAAAAAAAATAAAAGAAGACTAAGAAGATTGACTTCAATCACAATAGAAGATCTCACACACTATTTGCCAATGTATTTTTAGTGAGCTACGACAATCTTTTCAGAGTGTATTTCAGTTTTGAGTTTATGAGAAAAGTGATTGTTATTTTTCAGTATGTGTGTGTTATTGTTATGTGAAATTTGTGATTGAATCAGTTTATATATTTTCAGAAAAACATCAAATAAATCGATTTCCCAATCGATTTCATTAAAGTGTAATTTCAGCTTAATCGATTTCCTAATCGATTATTGCGTTTCTTGTTTTTCTTGAATCTTGAAAATAAAAGAACTAATCGATTTGCCAATCGATTCTTTTAATTCATAAATCAGAAACTGATACTAAGTTTATATCAGAATCGATTGAATAATCAATTATAAGTGTTTTGTTCAAACAACGAGATCAAAACAATCGATTACTCAATCGACTCACATTCGTTGACATAATCGATTTGGCAATGGGGTAAATTCTATTGGACTGGTCACAGTGACTCAGATGTTTTACTCCAATCGATTTGGCTTGTTACAGTAGCTCAGCTATTTTAGTTGAAATCGATGTGCCAATCGATTATGCAATAAGTTTATGATAAATGATTAACCAGTTTATTCTTTCAATCGATTACCTAATCAATTTAGTGCAAAGCTTGCAACTTAAGAAACTTATTTCAATTGATTGTCCAATCGATTATGTTGATCACAGAACACATGTCTGATGAAAAAGTTTTTTCGTAATCGATTAACTCAGTAAGAACTTGGTTCTGTGAATCACAAAATCGATTACTCAATTGATGTGCAAATCGATTGTCCAATTGATTTGTTTAATCACAGAACACAGACTTTAACAAAACCCTTTAAGTAATCGATTAACTTAATGAAACCTTTATTTTGTGAGTCAGACAATCGATTGCTCAATTGATTTATCAATTGCTTTACTAGTTGATTTATTACTTGATTGATTAAAACTTATTTTATGATTTCATTGGCAGATATTATGTGAGAAATCATTATGATTAAGTCTATCTAATAGACACTATTAACACTAGACACATTTATACATCATTCTTCAAGCCTTGTAGTATATCATCCATTATGCTTGATTGCTTGAGTTCCAAGTTTTGTCCAAGTTAGGATCTATAACATTTTTTGAAGCAGAAACATCAACTCTACTCATACCTAATTTCAAAATTAGTAAAAAATTTAATTAAAAATAATATTCCAATTTTTTATAACATAAATATTGAAATCTAAAAACATTTTTATAACATAAATATTGAAATCTATTTTAAAAAAATTAAGTCAATATTTTTTTATAACATAAATATTGAATTTAAAAAAAAATTGAAACTTTAACTTCTTGTAAATCTTAAAAATCTAATTTTCGAAAATTTGAAAAATTCGAATATCTATTTCGAAACTTTAGTTCAAGGCAAAATTTTCGAAGCAAAATTTCATTTTGAAATTTTCAAATGCATCAAAATTTTTGAAGCAACATTTACATTTCGAAACTTTGGTGTTTATCCATACTTTCTAAAATTTGTATTTTTGGGAAAAAAAATATATTTCGAAGGTTTTAAAATTACAAAAGTTTCGAGTAACTTACTGAAATGCATTTCGAAACTTTTAAAGTTCCGAATCCTACATTTTTTTTTTCAAAATTTTCGAATGTGGGGTGTGAAACTAGAATGGTAATTTGTTTTGATGCTTTTATACAAATTTACAGAGGGTATAATAGTCTTTAAGAAATAATGGGGGGTGGCAGGTAAAATTGGGGGGTGCTTGGTACAAAACCCTAATTGAAGATACACAAAGAGGTATATTATGAAACTTCATTGGTTTGATCTAGTGTTAAAAAGACAGGTCTGGATAAATGATTTTAAGATTTTAACCATATTGATAGATACAATTTATGGTTTATTTATATAATAAGAATGATCGAGAATTGTGTACCTTTGAGATTTGATAGATTGTTTCGGAGAGAATACAGATGAGTGATGAACTATCCTCATTGTTGTCTAAATTTTTGGTATTAGACTATCCATATAGTAGGACACAATTAAATATTTAAATGACTGAGGGCAGAAACCTCTCATTGGATTTAATAGAATTGTTCAATCTATCACGGTTCATTCCAAAGCAAAACCCAACACATATGCATTAAATAATTATGGCTTAATGATAATATCCTAAAATTTATATTAATAATATATAAATCCCAATAATTAACTAAGGTTAATCTATAATTGATTAATTAAATAATAGCACTTTCTCACTTGAATAAATATTAAATCAATATAAATTTTAATACTAAACTTTCAATTATGGTCCAAACACTTGTTAGTTGTTATCCAAAGAGAAGTAAGTTTAAAGTTGTAGAAATTATATTCAATAGGAAAAATAAATCATACATGTCATAGAAATTATATTAACTGATGAATTTACATTGGCCTAATTAAGCATCTAAAAATGTTATAACACTCTCACCAACCAAAATACTATAAGACTTAACTCAACCAATATGAGTTACAATACTCATATATATAAGTTTGTAGTTTGCAGTTCTGTCAATGAGTTTTAAATTTTATAATCCTCATAGGTCTAAGAATAGTAATTACATATAACCATGATCCATTAAAAGAGTAATTACATTTACTCAAAATCAATATATGCTCAATAACACTTGACATTCAATTAAACCAACTTGAAACAAAATAATAACTATGAAAATCCATAAACAATTAGGAAATCCAAAAATTTTGATATCGATTAACATAGGCACTATCTTACAATCTTGGACATTGTCTTTAGTTTTCGGGGAGCCTAAGGTCCCGTGAACTGCACGTTATTCGTACTCACCCTCCACAAAGTTGCCATGGCTAGGATCAAGAACTTGAAAGTCTATTCAATAGACTCATTGTTCAAGTTGTGTCGTTATTTCACATCTTACTTCGGCTTCGCGAAAACACCCGAAGTCCATTAAAAGTCTAAGAGCCATAAGGAAAAAGAAGGGCGAACAACATAAGGTATTCATTGAGAGATTCAACTAAGAGGCAATATTTGTCAAAGACTTCGACAACATGAAGAAGACATAGCTTTAATGCAGAGTTTGAATCGAGTAAGTGATTTTGCAAAATGTGTAACCTAAAGAAATCGAAGAGCTTTCATCTCTAGTTGGAAAAGGCCAAATCCTCTATACAGTATGAAGATCATCTTGAAATTAACAACGTTATCCATGGTTAGAGCTGTCAATTTAACAAGCCCTTTAATTATTGGCCTTAACCTACATTTTGAAGGGGCTAAAAAAATTAATAATTTAAAAGGTCCAAAAAACAAGACCCCATAAACTAAAAGTCCCTTAAAAATTTGTGGGCTTAAGAGGCTCATAGACCCACTTTTTTAAAAAAAGAATTGATTTTCTTTTTTGAGAAATAAAGTTTATCAATTTTTTCTATAAAATTTTCCGATTTTTTTTCGATAAAAATTTCTGATTTTCTTTCGATAAAAATTTCCGACTTTTTCCGATAAAAAGTTTTTGATTTTTTTACGATAAAAAATTTCCGATTTTTTTTCGATAAAGAAAAATGTCCGATTTTTTGTTTCAATAAAAAAATGTCTAATTTTTTTCGATAAAAAATGTCTGATATTTTTCGATAAAAAATTTCCAATTTTTTTTGATAAAAAATTTCCAATTTTTTTCGATAAAAAATGTTCGATTTTTTTTCTATAAAAAATTTCCCATTTTTTTTCGATAAAAAATTTTCTTATTTTTTTTAATAAATTTTTTTTCAAAAAAAAAATCTTAAAATTAACATAATATTGGGGGCCTATGGGCCTCTAGAGCCCCCTCCCTTAACTCCATGAAATAATGAGCCGAAATTAAGGCCCTTAAGAGATTATTTTGATAGGGGGCCTAATAATAAAACAAAAAAAAATAAAGAAACCTTGTATTTGGGGTTTTTTTGACGGTTCTATTTATGGTGCACAATAGAAAGGCGGATCTAAGAAAAAATGAGAAGGGAGGCCAGACAGAGAGAGAGAGAGAGAGAGAGAGATATTGAAGGATTGCCTTTGTTAGGCTATATGGTTTCTCGTAATCTAGAGAAAATGAATAGATTATTCAATATGCAAGCGTCAAGTGCATTTCTAAAATTGTTTTCAAAATCTTTTGGTAACACTATTGAATTCAACTAAGCACAACTCACTATATTGATTGCAAAACAGATAGGCTTAATAAAATGAAACAACATTAATTGAACCTTAATTCAATTTATTATATATATTTAAAACAGACTCCACTGCCACCTCACATTATTTCTTCCACCTATACAAAAATTTCCCACCTCACACTATTTCTTCCCCATATGCAAAAAATTTCCACCTCAGCCAAAAAGCTGACGTGACATCATTACAGAGAGTTTTCTTTCTAGCTTTTTACAAATCCTATACGCCATTCAGTATGTCTTTTAATTAAATATTATTTCATAACGTCTAATTAAAATTTTCTAAATTAATTCCACATTATTATTTCATAATGTCACATTATTATTTCATAACGTTTGTCCATCATTTTTCACATTAATTGCACATTATTTTAAAAAATCAATATCATGTTTTATGTCTTATTGATATAATAGTTATATCAATAATATTTAAATTAAAAAATTATTTAATATTTTTTTACGGTGATGTTTTATGTTGTAATTTTTAAAAAAATACTACCAATTTGAAGTTTCTACATTTATTTTAATTCTACTCAACCGTACATATGAGTTGTTTGTGAAAATTCTCAAGTCATTGTATAGAAGTTTTATACTCAAAATATTGGAAAATAAATTTTTCTAAAAATATTTTGAAAAT
>JBBPBT010000183.1:9902003-9930290 GCA_037974875.1 Cicer bijugum
AGATTCTACATTTATTTTAATTCTACTCAACCGTACATATGAGTTGTTTGTGAAAATTCTCAAGTCATTGTATAGAAGTTTTATACTCAAAATATTGGAAAATAAATTTTTCTAAAAATATTTTGAAAATAAATTTATATTTGACAACACAAAAAAAAAAGCATGCCTAATTTGATTTTCCGATAGATAATTACATATATTAATACTTATTAAAATACTTTTAATATTTTAACACAAAATATAATTTATAAATTTTGTTTGTAGGATGATAATCACTGTGAATTTTTAATAAAATATATGAATTAGTTGCAATTAGGTTATACAAAATATTTTACAAATTCTCAAATGTGTGTTTACCAACTCATATATAATAATTACTCAAATAAACTCATTTGAAAAAAATACTCTACAAACAAAATAAATAAATTATATTATTTTTGAAATATAAAAATTTTATTTACAATACTACTAATATATTAAAATTTATATATTTTATATTATTTTAAAATTTTATTCACAATACAACTAATATATTAAAATTTGTATATCTTCGCGCGTTGCGCGGGTTATATTCTAGTTAGTTAATTATTTACTTGGATGGAAATCAATCACATACAATTGGCATATACTTTGGATAGAACTATCACAAACCAATTTTTACAATAACCAAATAACTAACAAAAACTCAATCCAATTTAAATGATCAACTCAATACAAAATTTGAACGATTTCAAAGTTACGACTTTTACCTTAGAATTAAAAATACCTAGGTAAAAATCATATTTGTTGTCAAATCCAAATTTAACACAAAAACATAATTTCTATTCATATGTACACGAATAAATTTTTATCTAATGAGGTTTTGATTTTCTACACCTTTATAAATCAAATTTCTATACCAATAGGTTGAAGTATCAACCATGTAGAAAACTCATCAAGAATAGAAAATTTATAATTAAAGATTCACAAAACTGCAATAACAAAAATTAAAGAAAATATTAAATAGATTAAGGAATAGAGAAATTACACTAGATTTTTATACTAGTTTATCCACCTTTACGTTGCTTGTGATATAGTTTATTGCATTTTTAATATAGTCGAATGAATGTTGATTACAATCATAAATGTCTCGATCCATATTGATTTCAAACTGTATCTGAATTAAATGCTTTTAATTTTGGTTATATTTTGAAAATCCCTAAATTTGAATCAACATAAGCTTGATTCGAATCACATAGTAAAAATATGTGAAAATCGTGATTTTTAATGCATGTTTGAAACTCAAAATTTTCAAAAAGAAAGAAACATCCTCATAAAATTAAAATTAGAAGTGTCAAAGAAAAAAATCATAATTCATATGTACTCCTCAACAAAACAAGAAAATGAACAACTGTTCATACAACATAGAAGAGGAATATATAGAATATAAACAACATTGTTTAACGCTTAGTTACTGTTAACAATGAAAAGAGGAAGAAGAGAGACAATCAAGAGACAACCACTCTAGGGTTTCATAACATAGAATGAACCAAACTTAAGTTAATAGGGTTATAATGGGTATATATAAAAGAACAGAAATATCTAAAATACCCTTACTACTAATATATAATAACTGTCTAAAATACCCTTAATACTAATATATAATAACATTATCTAACATCTCCCCTCAAACTCACGATGCATTAACATGGAGCATCGAGAGTTTGTCAACTAAAAAACGAAAACTTTTAATGGAATGCATCTTTGTGAGCAAATCAGCAATCTGTAAAGAAGAAGAGTACGAATACTGGTCATGTTGGCTACAGGAGCAAAAGTTTCTTCATGATCCATACCATAATGTTGAGAGAAACCCTTAACTACGAGACGTGCTTTGTAACACTCAACTGATCCATCAGACTTCGTTTTGATCTTGTATACTCAACGAGACTCAATAACATGTTTTCTAGGAGAAAGAGATACTAATTCCCAAGTATTGATTTTTTGCAATGCAGATAGTTCTTCTGCCATAGCATGCTGCCAAATAGGATCAAGAATAACCTCTTTATAGGAAGAAAGCTCAGACAAAGTTGACGAGAGGGGTAGCGAGGAGGATCAACAATCGCAGGAGGTGGTTGGACAACCAGAAGAACCAACAAAGAGAAGAACCAAAGAAGAAGCAACAATCAAAGAGAAGAACCAACAAAGAGAAAACCAACGACAGAAGAAGCATAAGCCAAAGAGATGATCATTAGCTATACAAAATAATCACAATAAAGAGAGAAACCAAACCAACAAGAAATCATATCAAATAGTCACAATCAAGAGAAGAACCAAGCCAACAAAAAATCAAACCGAAACCAAATCAAACCAAACAAAACTAAATCAAACCAAACTAAACAATATCAAACCAAACTAACCAAAGAGAGAAGCAACCAATAACCAAAGAGTGTTGATTTAGAGAGAAGCAACAAAAGAGAACAATCAATATGGAGAGAAGCAACAAAACAAATCACTTGAGAGAGGAGCAATCAAATAGAAGAAGCAACAGAGAGAGGAGCAATCAAACAGAAGAAGCAACAGAGAGAGCGACAACACAGAAGAAAGCAACCAAAGAGATAGGAGAGACGAACAATTAAATTACCAACCAAATTAGCGAATAACCACAACAACTGAAATCATGTGAACCAAACCAAAATTATAACTAGAGTCAATCGTAGGAGGAGCAGAAGCAACAACATTGGACGATGGTCCCCTAAATTTTTTCTTATGTGCTCACCCCCATTTCGGACAATGTATTTTCCAATGTGCTTGAAGAGAATCATCCTTAGCACCAACCATAACAAATAATGACAGGAAAATACGACAAACACAATCACTGAGACAAAATAAGTTAGGGATAACCGGGAATAGGGTTACTCTTCTCTTTTCTCTTTTGGTGGTTGTCTTTTCTATCAAAATAGTCTCTCTCTTCTTTATAATAGATCCCAAACTGTTGGGAAATCGACAACGGAATAGAGGCGAAATTGTTCCAGGAGGATCGAAATAGGCTCTAGATACCATGTTAACAATGAAAAGAGGAAGAAGAGAGACAACCAAGAGACAACCACTCTAGGGTTTCATAACATAGAACGAACCAAACTTAAGTTAATAGGGTTACAATGAGTATATATATATATAAAAGAATAGAAATATCTAAAATACCGTTACTACTAATATATAATAAATATCTAAAATACCCTTAATACTAATATATAATAACATTATCTAACAAAACAAGAAAATGAACAACTGTTCATACAACATAGAAGTGTTAGACATAAGTCCATTTTTGATATTATTGACAAACATACATCATGTGACAAATCTAACATTTTTAAACTGAGTAAAATTTCAGGAACCACAACTCAACCCTACAAACTTGAGACAATTGCTTGGAACTCAAGGAATCAACAAAAGTTGGAAAATTGACTTAGCAAATCGATTAGACAAATCGATTTTGTAATAGGGTTGTTTCAAATTGTGAATTCTGTGATTAGGCAATCGATTAGACAAATCGATTTGCACAATTATTGAAAATAAAGTGTGCAAGTCAGTAGCATGTCGTTTTGCAGGCTAATCGATTTGACATATCGATTGTTCCAATCACAAGATTATTCTGATTGTTTAAATCGATTGATACAATCGATTGTGAGATTTACAGAGCCAAGCCATGTATTGACAAATCGATTAGGCAAATCAATTTCATAAAATAAGTTTGAAAATAAACTTGGCCTGAGACAAACACAATCGACTGTCACAATTCATTGAACTATTTCTTTTGTAACAAGTTTGGCACCAATCGATTTGGTAAATCGATTGGATGAACCAACTGATAAATTGTTCTTTAGACAAAAGTCCATAATCGATTAGGCACATCGATTAACATGATTTAAGCTAACTCTTTGTGATATGGCCAAATCGATTAGGCAAATCGATTTGTTGAAAACCACTAAGTCCCTGTGACCAGTGAAATCGATTGGCCCAATCAATTGGAACAAAAGTTTTTAGTAACAGAGAAGACTTAGCATATGGCCAAATCGATTATGTAAATGTTTGAATCGACTAAATAAATCGATTGTTTTGATCTCGTTGTTGGAACAAAACATCATACATCGATTATGCAAATTGATTCAAATATGAACTATTATTCAATTCTGAAGAATGCATTAAAATAATAGATTAGGTAAATCGATTAGTTTATGTAGTTTCAAGATTCAAGAAAAACAAGATTCGCGAAATCGATTTGGTAAATCGATTGAGCATGCTTTATAACTTTAATGAATCGATTGGGCAAATCGATTCATCTGTTGCTGTTTCTGAAACTATATAAACTGCTTTCATTTTCTTCTTCTCATAATAAGAATAACAATAGACAACATTCAAACACATTGATAGAACTTTCTAATATCACTTTCTCTCATTGAAATAACTTTGAACATTGCTTTTTCATATTTGAACATTCATCATTCATGATCAACAAAGACTGAAAAAGATTGAAAAGAGAAAGAATTTTTGAGAAGACAGCAATAGAAATTTCTGTATATTTCTGTTTTTAGACTTTCTGTAAACGAATTATGTAATCAAATAACATTGAGAAATCCAGTCTGAAACTGGTGGTGATCTTTTGTGTTGAGGGACTTCATCAAGATGACACTGTACTGAAATCTTGGAAGAGTTTATGGAAGATAAACTCTGGGATTCAGGGAGATAAGGATAGAATAGGGAGAATGTTTTAAGATTGATAGGCAGGGCTGCTGGAACATCTGTAAAACGACTCTACAAGATTCTATTGAGAAGGCTAAGATCGGAGTTGATCTTAGGACTGGATGTAGGCTGTCACATCGACGGCCGAATCAATATAAAAATTACTGTGTACATTTTCCTTCCCTTATCTCTTTTATTTCTGCATTGCCTATGTGATTAATTGTGAATGCATGAAATAGTTGAATTCTGCGATAATTGATTTTACATGAATAGTTATTATTAGCATGCTTGTATATGAATCTTTATGTTGGATAATAACTTGTATCTACTGCATTCTATTAGCCAATTAGTGTTCTTGTTTATCTTCTCGTAGGATTGATCTTTTGGGACCTTGGTATATCTTTTGTTTAATAAATTTTTCAATTTAGTAAACTGTTTAGCATATTGTTAGAATAAGCATTATTCTTTACAATTTTCTGTTAAACTGAGGTCAAATCCCCTATCAAGAAGAGGAATATATAGAATATAAAAAACATTGTTTAACGCTTAGTTACCTCAAAATTTCAACATAGACATAATCATAAACTAACATGCCAACAAGCAAGAGAGAGAAAAGGGACAATGATTGAAATTAAAATAAACATTTAATCAAAATAATCCATACAACACACACAACCAAGTGAGCATAAATCCAAATAGAAGAAATGTTATACAAACCTAACTAGTACATAAATAAAATATCCAGACATAGTCGTAAAAAAGAAGAAAATAACCAACAACAGAAAACAAGCCTAATGAAAATAGTGAATGGTTAGCCACAAGTTGGTCTAGGTGGTGGTGGTAGATGAGATGAGAAATGGTGTATGATGTGAGACTTCATATTCCTCAAGAAAGCCTAAGTGAACTCAAAATGATGCAATGTTCACTTCACAAACCTTCAATCTGCTGAAAAGTCTCAAATAAGATATCTACCATTTAATGCTGAAAAACCTAAGACTCATGCTCCACAAACCAATGAGGCTCAATATCCTCAACATCAATAGGATCACCCTGAGCATATCGTCTTCTTCACTGTCATCTTGATGAAACTTCTTTTTCTTGGCACCCTCAAAGTCTATATGGTAACATATCTTTTTAAAGATAACCGGGGTGAACCCATTATCACATGATGACCTAGTTAGACGATAACAATCTAATGAAACAACCAAATAGAAAACTAGATTTTGGATTCCCCTTTTCATACATCATCTATCAAAACGAAGAAGGCAAGCCAATTAACCTTGAGCTTTTTGTATATCATCCACTTGAACAAACATTCAATTCATTTACTTGGGCATAGTTACCAAATGTTAACTTTAATTTTGATGTTTAGTGGGGAATCTGTTTAAACATCAACAAATAGAATGTTTAATAATGGAGTCTTGACAAATTTTACTACTCACTACTTGTTTATAATTGATTAGAGATGAAGTGATTTGATGGCTATATCTCATGCATAATTTGTGATGGAATTTTCCTATCAACCATTGTGTCGAATATGAAATAGAATAGAATGTAGAGTAAAGATGAGAACGTTAGTTTTATAAAAAAAAATAAAAATAAAAAGATTTTAATGCACGAAAACTTTTGCAGAAAATTGATTTTTCAAAGTAAAATTTGTTAAAAATGTTTTAATGGAAAAAAATGATTTTCCAACTAAATATAAACAAAATATTTTTAGAAGTTATGCAATATGATGAAACGTGGATGAATGGCGTTGTGAATCTTGATAGAAATTCAAGGCCACTTAGTAGTACAATGCACATTTTGAGTGATAAAAAAACAACTCTAATGTAGAAAGTTAGTGCAAGGTTTTCAAGTTTGAAATGAATCAAACCTAAACGACAAACATAGGGGTTTTTTCATCGAGATATATATAAAATGCAAATGGCAGAAATTGTTAAATGTATGGAACATAAATGACATCAAAGTAAATTGCATTAAGTAAATTTGCAGGAAAATAAAGAAAAGAAAAGCAAAGTAAAGAACATGCAAGTAAATACATAAAAAGAAAATTGCAAGAAAAGTAAACAAAGGGAAAAGAGAAATGCAAGGAATCATAAAGACGTACTTATGAATTTTGACATAGAACCTGGAATTGTTCATTATATGTGATTTTTAAAAATAATCAAGCAACCCTGAACATTGAGTCTTACACTACTATTTACAGAAAATTTTTCCTTACAGCTAGTGTCATCTGTGAACAGAAACACTACTTTTATATATTCTGTTTAAAATGAAAATACAACCTTGGTCTTTATATAGTCCTATTATTGCTAATATAAGAAAACAAATAAATACTATTAATAGCTCACTAAATATAACATTAAAGTTTATTCAACAAAACTCCCTTGTAAACTTAAATATTCCTTCTATCTATCATGCCTATCAGCTTCTTGCCTCTTTCGAAAATTTCTTTCGATAATGGTTTTGTGAAAATATCTGCGGCTTGATCCTTGCTTGCTACATGCCTCAATTCGACACTTCCTTCCTTCACATGTTCTCGAATAAAGTGGAAGCGAATGTCGATGTGTTTGCTTCTTTCATGGTTTACAGGATTCTTTGCTAACTCAATTGTTGATTTGTTGTCCACTTGTATGACTGTTGCACCTACCTGTTTTAGCTCCATTTTGCTCAACAATTTTCTAAGCCATATTGCAGGACAAACAGACAAAGATGCTGCCACATATTCAGCTTCACTTGTCGAGAGCGTTACTATCGGTTGCTTCTTAGAAAGCCAAGTAAATGCGGTATTTCCCATGAAGAACACATATCCTGAAGTGTTTTTCCGATCGTCTATATCTCCACACCAATCACTGTCGGAGTAACCAACCAGCTTGTAATCTTCTGTTCTTGAGTAAAACATTCCAAATGACAATGTTCCTTGGATGTACCTCAGGATTCGTTTCAATGCCTTCCAATGTGAATATACTGGCTCCTCCATGAATTGACTTACAATGCTGACACTTAATGAAATGTTCAGCCTTGTACATGTGAGATAGAGAAGACTGCCTACCAAGCTTCGATATTTTCTTGCTTCGACACGTTCTCCTCCATCAAATTTCGACAACTTTGCACCTGGTTCCATTGGTGTCGAAACGGGATTACAATCTTTCATTTTGAATCTTTCTAGGATTTCCTTTGCATATGTCTCCTGTGATATGAAGATTCTCGCTTCTTCTTATCGAACCTCAAGACCAAGAAAGAATCTCATCAGACCTAAGTCTGTCATCTCGAATTCACGTGTCATTGTGCCCTTGAATTCTTCTATTATCTGACCATTGTTACCCAAGAAGATTAGATCATCGACATAGAGAACAACAAGTAACATATTACTACCATTCTTCTTTACATACAGAGCATGTTCATAGGGACATTGCTTGAAGCCATTCTCTTTGAAATATATATGTGCCGATCCGGGTATTCGATGCTCGCGGTGCTTGCTTCAACCCATAAAGCGTCTATTCAATTTTAGCACTTTTTCTTCTTTTCCGACTTTCATGTATCCGAGTGGTTGTTCGATGTAAACTTCTTCTTCGAGCACACCATTTAAAAATGCTGACTTGACATCCATTTGAAATATTGGCCATTTGAATTGAGTAGCTTGAGAAATGAGCAATCGAATTGTCCCCATTCTTGCAACAGGCGCAAATACTTCGTCATAGTCAATTCATGCTTTCTGTTTGTATCCCTTCGCAAGAAGTCACCTCTTATACTGTTCTATTTCGCCTTGAGCATTCATCTTTTTCTTGAATACCCACTTAACACCAATGGGTTGACTTCCTTTTGGTAATTCTGCTAGTTCCCATGTGTTGTTACGTTCAATGGCCTTAATCTCTTCGATCATGGCAGTTTTCCATTTTTCGTCTCGCAGCGCCTCTTCGAGGTTAATGTTTTCAGTATCTGCCAAAAGACATACAAGGTGTACCTCTTCTGTGGTTTCATACAAATCTTGCAGACTTCGCATTCTGGGTTGTAGAGGTTCATCTTCATTGTCAGACTCTTCAAGTTCTGTTGAAATGCTTGTTGGTATGGCGACAGATGATTCTTCAACTTCAACATTAACTTATGTCGAATTGTTCCAGTCCCACTTGCTCGCTTCGTTTATTCGAACGTCTCTACTCTCATCATACTCAATGAATATGTACTTCTGACTTTTGTCTTCAAGCTTCGTTCTTCATTGATCTAGTACGTGTGCATACGCAACACTACCAAATGCTTTGAGATGAGAAAATGTTGGCTTATGTCCGCTCCATACTTCTTGTGGTGTTTGATCTTCTAACTGTGAATGTGGACATCGATTCTGAACATAAGTAGCACATTGTACAGCTTCTGCCCAGAATACCTTCGACGTGTTCTTGCTTTTAAGTATTGATCGAATCATGTCAAGAACTTTTCGATTCTTCCTTTCAACCACAACATTTTGTTGAGGTGAATATGGTGCATTTAGAAATCTCCTTATGCCCTGCTCTTCACAATATTTCATAAAGGTTGTTGAAATATACTCACCACCTCTGTCAGATCGAACGACTTTGATGTGTCTATCAGTTGCCTTCTCCACCATTACTTTGAACTTTCTGAACACCTCGAATGCTTTAGATTTTTCTTTCAAGAAATAAACTCAGGTTTTTCGTGAGAAATCGTCGATAAAGGAAATGAAGTACCTTTTGCCACTAAAAGATTCTGGAGTGATTGGCCAACATATGTCGGTATGAATCAGTTCGAGAATATGTTTAGCTTGATATTCTGCCTTCTTTTGAAATGAGGTTTTTGTTTGTTTGCTAAGCACACATTCTTCACAAAACTTTCCTTCATAGTCCATGTCTGATAGCCCGTGCACCATGTTCTTTTTCGCCAACCTTTTCAAACCAGCATGATGTAGATGACCAAAGCGTAGATGCCACAGCGACGCTTTGTCTTCGACATTGACTTGCAAACATTTTTCTTGAACGCTTCTCAAATTCAATTTGTACATTCGATTTCTCCCCATCTCGACTTGAGCAATCAGATGCCCTAGCTTGTCCTTCAAATGCAGTATCCGATCTTTTATAAGTATCGAATAAGCTTTTTCTGTAAGTTGCCCTAAGCTCAAGATGTTGGTCTTGAGATCTGGTACATAATAAACATCCTTGATTGATCCAATCAAGTCATCCACCTGTAAGTGTAAGACCCATAGTTTTAAATCGTAAATTATGCAATTTTAGGGTATTTTAGTGTTGAACTCTAAGGCTTTTTAGCAAAATTATTGTATTTTGGTACTTTGTGAATTTAATGCCAAAAATACATTTGGATCCCCGATTAAATTATTCTTCGAGCAATAGTTTTATTTATTTACATTACGAAGAATTTAATACCAGACAATTTTGTTAAAATACATCTGGTTGCTGAAAATTGTATCTGTCAACTGAGTTGCGACGAGAGTTGATATTTTTAACAAAAAGTGGTTTGGAAAGTGATGGGTGAAATGGTAATTTTCTAAAATATCTAGATATTTATAGATATTTGTGGTTTAGTTTTAATAATATATATATATATATTATTAGTTTAAGTATATATATTTATATATATAAAGTAATGTAAGTATATATATATATATATATATTAGAAAGCAAGGAAACCAGGGAAAACAGAAAAACAGCGTTCCTTCTTCTTCGTCCCTCTCTGTTTCTAGTTTTGAGTTATTTTTAAAACTCACAACACAAAAACCTTCACTTTTCTCTTAGATCTAAGCTTCGTTTCGAGAAGTGACAGAAGGGAAAGTTGTTCATTGCCACACTGTGGTGCTAGTGAGCTAATTTTCGAAGCGACGTCACGAACGTAAACTTTACCGAAATTAATTACGGTATCGGAATCGTGTGTTAGAGCTATCGTTAAGGTAAGGGCTCCTTCTAAACTTTTAGTTTGAATTTAGGATATTATTTGTGATTTTTTTGAAAAGAAATTTGATGTATTTGAAGTGTGATTATGTGAAAAATAAATTTAATTCATTTATGTGTGATTTAGTTGAAATTGAATTTAGTTTATTTTGAGGTGTGTTTTCTATCCATTGTTAGTTTTTTTTTAAAATTATTGAGTGGTTATGAAATTGGGACTATGAGTAACATGTATGTGTTGAGAATTCATGGTAAGAGATTTATGCTTTCTTGCTTTTTCAAATTTGATGAATTTATTTTACGTGTTGGTTAAATTATGTGAGGTGAATGTATTTTGTGGTTAATGATTGAATTCTGTGGTAGAATATATTGTAGATTTTTAAATTATTGGACAATGTATTGTTGCTTTGGTGTTGCATGTGAGTTATATGTTATGAAATATCATGGAATTGAACTTTGGATGTGGTTATTGGAATTGTTATAGTATTAGGTTGTAGAATTTGATTGAAAGATGTTAAATTAGAACATTAACAACATTCAGATCGATTGTTGTTGTGCTTTTAATGATTTGTATGTGAACCATGTAAATTGTAGAAGTATAATAAGTAATAAGAGGATTCAAAGTTGTTTTCTTGACACCAAAACAAGACAAGGAGTGAAATGAATGACAACAATAGTTCAACTAATTACAGTTAAAGCATGCTATAAAAGATGTCTCTTTTGGAAAAACTATACCATTTTAGTGATACTTTACAGTTTTACTCTCCTGAATATAGTTTCTAGTGTAATCACTTTTAAAACTTTGGAATTGGAATTGGTTGGCTGATGCCATCATGCCTCAATTTTTGGAGTCTTGAAAGATGAAGGTATAGTTGTTTGCAGAAGCATGGTAATTTATTTAATGCCGAGAGATAGCAGCCAAAATTCATATCTGAATTGTAGTTGAAATAGGTAAGACATAGGAATATGCGTTGGTTGTCGATGGTTTATTGCTAACGGGGGTTGTGGAAATTTTAATTGGTGTGATTTATATGTTCATAATTATTATTTTGAATTATTGAGATGTGATGTATTTATGGATTTTGTAGAAAATGAATTGATGAAATTTAGTGGTTTATGTGTAAAAATGTGGAATTTCGAAATTGGGTGAGTTATATTTGAATCGTTAAAATTTAATTGAGGTGTTATATGTGTGTTGTGGAATTGAATTTGGTGTGAATTGGAGGTAATTAAATTTGATGTGTTTGAGTTACGTAATGAGTTATTTTCAAATAAATGAGTTTGAACTGAAATTGAAATTTAAAAAAAAAATTAGCGTTGTTAAAGTTGTGAAAAAATTCAAATTTTAACTAAGTTAAAGAGTTTGAGCAAAAAGATAGATTGAAATTAAAAAAGGTTAGAGTTTAAAATGTTACTCTTTTAATTACTCTTTGATTGAGTTTAAAAAGAAAAAAAAAGTTTAGAGTATTTTATTAACTCAAAAATTTTGGTGCTTTAATAGTCGAGTGTGTGTATGGAAAATTTTGACAATATTTATTTTATTTAGTTTTAAGTAAATAATATAGATTATTTGGTTTTAAAACTTTGGTGTGTGAGAAAGATTTAATTTTGAGAATTTTGTTGTGTTTGGATTAGTTTTATTGTGAACAAGTTGTTATAAATATTCATATTTATGTAGTTAGCTCATTGAGTCTCTAAAAGGAATCGAGACTGTTGGCACCGAGTTAGCGGTGGGGAGAATTCTGATATTAATGTTGTTGTGGTGATTTATGGTTGAAAATTTTAGAGATTGAATATGGTGATTAATGTTTGGAAATTTTGGTGAATTATGCTAGGTGAAATTGATGTGTTCATAATTAATATTATGAATTTTTTAGATGAAATTTATGTGTGACTTGGTGGAAAATGAATTTAATTCAATTTAGGTGTGAATGGAATTTGGAGATGTGATTTATGTGTGGTTGTGGAAATTTTAGTTGGTGTGAATAAATATGTTGGAGTATGCTCTATGTTGTGTTTTGAAAAATCATTAGTGTTAAATGAGTATTAAAAATGGGGAATCTTTTAATAGCTGCATTTACTTAATGGTTATGGTGAAAAGAGTTAGAGTATGCTCACGCCTTTCATAGTACATGGTGACCGCGATGGGGCCATGGTGATAGTGGTGACCATGATGGGCCACGGGATGATGCCATGTGAATTGTTGGTTCATCTTATCCTTGCGAGGATTGTCGCGTCGTGTTGATCTGTGAGAGATTGCACTCTAGAATGTGCTGATCTGTGAGCAATTGCACTCTAGAAAATCGTGTTGGTCTGTGAGAGACTGCACGCTAGTAAATTGTGCTGGTCTGTGAGCGACTGCACTCTTGTATGTGGTGCTGGTCTATGAGAGACTGCACGCTAGTAAATCGCAGATCCGCGAGAGATTGCACCTTGGTAATTAGTATTGGTCTGTGAGAGGCTGTACAATTATCATTTACGCCCCTCGAGGAGGGCTTTGGTTTGGAATTCTGAAATCATGCATTTTGGCATATACGCATTGTATTAGAGTGTTTGGCATGCGAGTTTTGTTTGTTATACTATGATGATTGTGTATACATATTCGATTGTTGTTGTGAGTTGTCGTAATTGCTTTGAGGTGTGAAGTTGGGTTGATTAAGTTTTGGTGTTAATTGAGTGTTCATAATTGATAATATTAATATTTGAAGTGTTGATTGTTTCATAGCTATTTTAGAACTGAAAATCTGCATTTTCTCTGTGGTATTCGACTACGATAGTGCAATTTGTTAAAACATCATTTTTCAACATTGTTTATGCATTTTTGGACATATGAAAACCCTTTCGAGGATTATGCTAAGACGAAAGAATCTTTTGAGCATTTGAAAATATAAGAATTTTGCTAAGTATTATTTGTTAATTTCGGTTGGTGACCCTTTACAATTATTGTGGAATTTGGGTCTTGCCCTTAGATGATACCCGAGTTCATTCCACCGACTGTTACCTTGACGGCGGAGACGTCATTAGACTTCCCTGATTGAGACTCGCCGACTGCTTGGGTATATGACCCCATCTCAAGCAGGGCCACTTATACAGGGAGGGTAGTGAGAACTAGTAGGAAAGTTGGGGCAGTATTTCATGTAGAACTCACTCGCGAGAAGATCGATTATTCGGTACCTTCCGGATTAGTGCTTGGGATGAGTGGAGCTTGGGAAGATGCGAAGGATTCCTCAGCTAGAGTGGAGGCAGAGGTCGCCGTGGGAGATGAGGATACAGTGGTTGGACCAGGGACTGGCAGAAAGGATAAGGGGTCGATGCCCATGGAGCGAGAGATTGTAGGGCCATCTAGGTGGGCCGAGTCAGAGCTTCCTCTTCCAGTGATTGATCCTTTACCGACTGCCACTAAGGTAGCAGACTGTTTTGAGGTTCCGGCGTTGCCGAAGCCACCTATCTCGTGGGTGGATCTGACTTTCGAAGAGACCGATCCGTCTACGGATGTTGATGAGGATGAGGTTACCTTGAAGATGGATGATGCGTCAGACGGGACTTGTGGAGTGTGTGGAGGTCACCCATGTTATTGTAGCTGCTAGAGTATGATCAGATTAGTTTTGTTGTATAGGGACTTGATATCTTTCTTTTGGTGGTTGTACTTATTTTATTTTGGGATGACTGTAACTATACTTATACGGTCAGATGACTTCTATCTTGGTGGGTCCATGTTCCATTTTTTGACGTGACCATGGAGGATTAGTATTTCTTGGAGAAGTAGTTATACATGTGTCTGCCGAGAATACCCCAGGGGTATGAGCGATGTCTGATAGGTCTCATAGCTCCGACGTATTTTATATTTGGATATTCTGGTTTGTCACCTCAAAACTATTTCAGTTTGTTATAATTATGATGTAATTAATTATAACAATTGTCGTCTGTGTTACGCTTTGGTATTTCATTAGTGGATTTTTGAAGAAAAAAAATACACTCACGCTGTTAAAAATCGGGGTGTTACAGTAAGTAACAGATTGTACCCTTGCTTTGGACTTTCACTTTCGATGCATCTCCGAAAGACACATGACCATCTTCAATCTTTTGCATTTCTTTAAACAGGTGTTTGTGACCACACATATGATTACTTGCCCCTGAGTCGAGATACCACATGGTGTCATTATTGGTGTTGATTTCACTTTGAGCCATCAAGAGAAAGCCTTCATTCGCTTCAGCTTCCAAAACTAGATTGGATGTTTCTTCTACCTTCTTTTCGACTTGACAACCCTTTGCAAGATGTCCCACTTTACCACAATTATAGCATTTGTAGGAATTGCAATCCTTCGCGTAATGACCATACGTCCCACACTTGTAGCATTCGAAGTTGGAGTAGTTCGACCAACCGCCTTTTTGACCACGTCCTCTGCCATGCCCATTCTACTAGCTTGACTATCCTCTCTCGAAGTTGCTGCCTCGACCACCTCGACTATGACCTCCACGACCACGTCCTCTTCCCCGAAAGTTTTGAGAAAAGAGTACATTTTCGTCTTTAATTGACTCCTTGGTTTGATGTGCTTCCTCGACTGCTTCGACTCTTCTGTTGCACACACAATATTCTCAAATTTATCTATTAAAGATCTCAGGATATTTTCGACAACTCGTGCATCAGTCACTGTTTCGCCATTTCTAGTGAGTTGATTCACCACTGTTTGTTCACGCGTGATGTAGTCAGATACTGTTTCTGACTCCTTCATATGCATCCTCTCCAATTCACCACGAAAAGTTTGGAGTCGAACTTGTTTCACTCGATCTGCTCCTTCGAACGCCTTTTTTAACGTGTCCCATGCTTCTTTCGATGTAGCCGAGCCGATAATTTTCTCGAAGCCTAAGTCGTCAACTACTTGGAACAGCATGTATAGTGTCGTCTTATCCTTTGACCGTGTCTCTTTCAATGCCTAGTTTTGAGTTGTCGTATATCCCACAGTATTTGTTGGTTCTTCAAACCCATCTTTGGTCACCTCCCACGCCTCTAGAGCTCCAAGAAGAGCTTTCATTTGGACACTCCAATTATCGTAATTTGACTTTGTTAGTCGCGGCAACGACATTTGACTCATCACATTTGCCATTTGCTTTGATGCCAATTTGTGAACAGAAACACTACTTGTATATATTATGTTTAAAATGAAAATACAACATTGGTCTTTATATAGTCCCATTACTGCTAATCTAAAAAAACAAATAAATAGTATTAATAGCCCACTAAATATAACATTAAAGTTTATTCAACATCATCCACATGACCCACATCACCAAACTAATGAACCACCTAATTTGACAACTTCTAAATCTATGTTAAGATATCTATCTTCAACATGTAATCTGGCTAGCACTTCTCCCCATTGTCAATCTATTTTATCTTGTCATAGGATAATTTATCTTCATAAGCTTTAACTTTTGACTTCTACAATTTATGAGAAATTAAATTTTTCCATCAACACCAGGGCAAACATAAATACATTTAGTGATTAGCGAAGGTATCATTGGAAATTTATGCTTCATGAACTTAACAAATAGTTTTATGTGGGGAAAAACGTTGTTAAGCTAATACATGATAGTACTTAAAAATGCATTCTGATTATAACCCTCATAAGTTATATAGGTTTGAGAATCAATAACCACAACATCAAATTCAAATAAGTTAAAGACTTCCATAAAAGATGAGATCACCATGGTCGTCTAAGATACCTAAGACTGGCATAGTTGTCAAAGAAAGGGAGAAGGAGCCTGAAGAGGATGAAGGAAGAAAGATACCAAAACTTTTAGGAGGATCACATTCAAGTGGTATGTGGTCAAACCTTTAGCCGATGAGATAACATTAAATAGGTGATGGTGGTCACTAGTGAAGTCTTCTCTGTTAGTGCAAAAGTGGTTTTAGCTACAATCATCTGGTTGATGTTTTGATGATAACAAAAACATACAAATAAAGAACAGTTATCGCCTAATTATATTTTCTAAGTGTGTTGATTAATTTGGAAGACAAAGAGTAATATTAATGACTATACATTCTTTAAATTAGCATAAATTACAAATAAATTAGAGATATACTAATGGAGCAAGTTGTAATATAGGAAAAGAAGTACTTCAAAGACATAAGATATATCCTCTTATGATTGGACGAAAAAAAAAAGAAACCAATACTTCACTTCTACTCTATAGTCTAAGTGTGGTAACACATGCCTTTGATGCCATTAGAAAACACAAATAATGCCTTGGTTTAGTTGCCTTTGATGAATGTTAATATGTATTGTTTCAATTACCTTCGATGAATGTGAATATGTCTTGGATTGTGCCTTTGATGCCTCTGGAAAAACACAAATAATGCCTTGGTTCAGTTGCTTATGATGAATGTTAATATGTTATGTTCCAATTACCTCCGATGAATGTGAATATGTCTTGGATCATCTACCTCTAATGAATTCAACAAGCGTCTATTCATTTGTCTCTAATGAATTCAACAAGCGCATGATCGTCTTCCTCTATTAAGCATGACAAGCAAGTAATTTCCTTTGCCTATGATAATCACATCAAGCGTTTAATCATTTGACTATGAGTTACTATGTATTATCTAACGAAAGTCAACGCTCGGAAGAAGTCAAAGTTATGGTGAAAGTCAACGCTTCAAAAAAGACATAGCATTTACATTTCTTTTGGTGAACATCTTGAATCTACTACTTGTATGAAAGTCTTTAAGATATTATCATATCATGATATCCTCTGATTGCCTATCTTCAATACCAAGTTACGCATAATCATTCATGAAGATATATATAGATACATATTAAAGATTGATCTGCGTTAAATGGTGATTGAAGATTTCCAATGATAATATCCTCAACAAACATTTTTTTTCTCTTTATTTTAGAATAAAGTCCATTAATAGAGAGGGAGATAGAATAGTGAGAGAGAAAATGAAAAGGCTATTTGTTAAGAAGAAAATATGAAAAAAAAATCCAAGAAAATATCAAACGATACGAATGAATGTATTATCCTCTCAATAGAGAGTTATTAGAGTTGATGTAAATCAATAAAAGTGTTCTCACACATTTGTACTGATATAGAATTGGATCTCTAACATCCTCTCAATGAGCGTTAATTAGAATCCAAGAAACAACTTTGTGTCAAATCAGACACAAACTAGACCTGATGTAAATCAACCTGATAGTGACAACAACTCTTTCATCCTTAAGAGTTACTTGAAAAGGTAGAAAAAATCTCACAAGTAAGCAAGGCAACAGGACAGGGTAGTGGCAGATTTCGTCTCCCCACTCCCGCATCCGACTAATCTGAGAAATTCTGCACCCGCCTCCGTTTTTTATCTAGTGTGAAATTTAGGCTTCATCTCCGTCTACAATGGGGTTCGGATTTTCCAACCCACGTCTGCACTCATTCATATATATAAAATTATAAATTTAAAAATCGTATCTATTATAACTAATGTAATAAAATAATAATTATTGGACAATAACAAAATTATTAATTTTTTCTATAATTTTTTTCTATAATTTTTAATATTTAAAAAATATTAAGTATATTCAATATGTACATGTATATACTTAAAAATTACAATAAAATTACTAGTGAGATGGACTCAAAGGTGTTGATATCCCCATCCCCAAATCCGACCCCGCCCCCGAAGTTTTAATTTCGGGGAAAACCTGCACCTGCATCCACACCCTATCTTAGCGGATTTTCTTCATCCAAATCAATACGGTTTTGGGTGAGTACTCATGGATACGAACTATGTTGTCATCCCTACTCAGGAACCTCAACAACAGGATGGCAGAAAGTTGAAGATGGAATTGAGGACGATAGCTTGGAAAGGCTATAGAAAAATATTCAAAACTTGAAGAGGCATAGTAAAGAATAATTTGATGCTCTTTATTAAAATAGTGAATTAAGTCATCGATTGTACGTACTAAGGCAAAATCATTAGGTAAGGGGATGACTAGATGTAGCAACAATTTATTGTGAACTAATATAAAAATATTATTGTCTACTTTATCCTCTTCTATTTCTCGCATCTTAGCTCTTTATGATTCAATCTTACTCTGTCTAAACTTATTTTATAAAAGTAAGTTGAATTTTTTGATGAAGAACTATTTTTGTAAATAAATTGAAGTAGCTTTCAGAAATGGAAAATACAATTCAAACCCCCACTTTCTTGTTTTTCTAGCACCGGCGTTCTCATCCTTTGAGGATATCAATAGTGGATTCATTTCCCATGCACAATTGTTATCTTCAAGGACTTTCTGAATTCATAATATACTATTTGCAACTTAGTTAAAAGAAATGATGTCCTAGGAATGATCATAGAGGACACTTCATTTAGAAAAAAAAAAAAAGGAAACTACCAATACTATTTTACAACAAAGATATGCTTAACTGGGTGGCACATTATCAAATCCCACTTGTGGTCCAAACCACAATGGCTAACCAAGGAAGTTCATGCAACATCATGTACACATATTTGTGCAAAGTGTAACAGTTAAAAGAGAAAATTTTGCTACCTTACTCGGGAGGGGATTTTCACAGTTTCAATGGTTCAACCACCAGATCATGGAGTTACCTCGAGTTGCTAGTAACATTTAGTAAGAAGGAATCAAGGAGGAAAATGAAGATATGGTTTCTGGTGGTAGATTTCAAATCTATCCATAATTGCATAATTGGAAAACCCACTACAAGAAAAACTCTGTATACCCACGGAAAATTACCCACAGATCTCAGTTTGTAGGTAAATTATTTAATATTCACAGAAAAACCATGGGTAAATTTGTTATTGAATAAGTTAATTTTTGTTGATTGGATTCCACGGTTAATACGTAGGTAAAATTAAAATAATCCGTGGATAAAGTTAAAAAAAATGCCAATTGTCAAAATTTATTCGTATATTTGTTTACCACGGATTATCCGTAGGTAAATGGAGAGAATAATGTTAAGTTGTCGACGGATTGTCCGTGGGTAAAGTAAAAGTGAAATTAACTATTTTTATTAACTATTTCCTATTTTTTTTTTTACAAAAAAAGAAAACTTATTTTAACAAAAAAAAAAGATTATTCTAAGAAAGAAAAAAACTTACTAGTGAGACCCTTTTCTCTCTCTCTTAAAACAAATTTCACAAAACACCCATTCTCGCAAAATTCACTCTCAAAACAGATCACGCACAACCCATATCCCGCCGCCGAACATAACTCTCTGGCCGTCACTTCAAAGTGTCATTCCCATGTTCTCTCATTCTCTTTTTAGTTGTGTTATTCGCTCTTTCTCTCTCTCGCTCTTGCTCTCTCTTTTGTTCGTTCTCTCTCGGTTCACTCTCTATTTCACTCTTGTTTGTCATTATGTCGTTTGCTATGTCTAATTTATTCTATTTTCATGATTATTTTTGGTGTAAATGGATGTTTGCTAATTTATTTGCAAACCCTAACTCGTTTTCTTTCTCTTATGCTTTAATTTGTTCATGCTTTAATTTAGGATTCCACGATTATTCTTTTTACTCATGAAACATGGTAGTTTAGTGTGACTGGGATAAGAGTGATGCTTCCCACACTCTCAACGTCAGTTCTTATGTGTAGAAAGACCATTGAAGTATATTACATATAAGTTTATGTTCTTTCTGTGCGGTTAGTTTAACCTTTGAATTTGTGCAGGAATATTAATTTCATGGGACTTGGACTTTCAAAAGGTCGAACTTACTATGTCCTTAATATGTCATTTTAGAGTAATGATGTTTTCTATTAGGGAAAATGTGTGCTCAGACGACATCAGTAGTACTAATAGTTATCAAGGATGTTTGTACACTAATAAATAATTGAATATGAATATAGTAAATGCCAATGGATCTTGAAAGTAAAAGTTACCTGAAAAAGAGATTTTACCAGCTTTTAGTTATCTTGAAATTAGCTTTGAAGCTTTGTATCAGAAGCACTTAATAATTCATAACTATAAAACTCTGATTTGTACTTCATGTTTTACGTACAACAATTATTCTTTCATTGTTCACGATTATTCTTTTTATTCATGAAACATGGCAGTTCCTTTTGGTTTAGTATTATTGATGTATTGTGTTTGGTTTGATATTGTTGTTGAGTTTGGTACTAGATGCCAATGTCACCACACCAACCTCACAATATGTGCGACATCCCACCCAACAACATTTTAAGCCTTCTGCCCAACAAGTTGTAGTGCTTCCACCCCCACCTAGTAAGGTGCACCAATCTGAACCAATTATAGTGATGATGCCCACACCAGGTTTTGTCCCATAAGACAACATTTCCCTGAATGTTGATCATTCTCTGTCACAACCATTAACATTTGTTGCTTCATGACATACTTCATTTTTTGCTAATCCACCACCTTCAATACTTGTTGCTAATGGTAATAAGGCTCAAGGTTCACAATGCTCTAACTCTAGTCATGGGGTTGCGCCTGATGGGAGAACAATGATATGGCTGGATGGTCGATGGTATGTAACTAGTTTCGATTAACTTTGCATTACAACATGAGGTTTAGGGTTCATTTCAAATTATTTTTAAAAAATTTATGTTGTTTGAATATTGTTTGCAGGCGGTTACCATGTAGGGTGGCATCGAGGGCACTCACCTTAGTCATTACATCATAATATATTGATTCATATCCTAGCTGGGGAACAATCCCATAATTAACTTTGGAATGTTGGTTCGACAAATTCGGTGTAAGACTATATCATATATCTTGTTAATGAGTTCAAGTCTTGTGTGGATACTAATTAATACATTATAACTTATTTGTAATGTAATGTTGCAGGAGAAAGTTTCTTGGTTGCCTGAGCACACTTTTCAAATTAAGAATATCTTCAATACAAAAGGATCATGTTGATGCAAGTGAGAAAGAAGCGCAAGTGTCAAACTTGGATGGGTGAAATTGTTTAGAATGATCTTGAGAAGATATGGATGGATCCAACATATAAGAAGATATCAAATCGAGCTAAGAAAAATCGTGCTTCTTCTAAAAGAGGAGTTGTCCATACTGGTGGATCTATATCCATTGATGAACATACTATTCGGATTATACGTTTTCTATGTCAAAGTCTTCACTGTATAACCATTTAATATTTGGCTCAAGGACATGCCTACTATTTTCTATTTTTGTTGTTTTATTGCGTTGTTGTTTCAAAATACATAGAGTTATTTTGCTAAAATATTTTGTTGTTTTCCTTTGCTTGTGAAATGTGGCTATCATCTTATTCACAATTATGTTGTTTTTTATTTTTCGTAAGGCTGAAGAGTTAGGTAGAGACCCCACATTGGATGAGGTCTTTTTAAAAACTCACACTAAGAAGAATGACAACTCTTGGGTTGATGAAAGAGAAAAAAAACATATGTAAGAAATATTAAATCATTCACTATTTTATTTGTATTTTTGTAAAAGTAACTTGATTATGTTACATTATTTTCTATTTGAGAAAGAAACATTTCAAGGTAAGTTGTAGCAGGCCTCCAAAGGTGGGGAAGCATCTAGTAGTTGTAGCCAAGTGGTTAATACAGAAGTTCGCTTAGACATATGGGTCCAATCTGTTGGGGGAAAGAATAAAGGGCGTATTTATGGTGCTTGAGATAGATCCTCGCTATATGGATCAAGTGTCACAAGTCTAGTCGCAGATTCTCGTCCATCTAGAGGTTGCACCAATGTCTTGTCTCAACACTCTAACGAGATGGTTGCATAGATAGCAACATTTGAGAGCGAGCAAAAGCGGTAGAACACGAGGCATGAGAAGTGCGAGAGGAACTAACGAAAGCAGAGTAACATCGACAAGAGGAGGTTCAACAATCAGAGCAACGTACTATAGAGCTCCAGATGCAGCTAGCAGCATTAGCAAAAAGTGTTGCTTCCATATAGGCCGAGTCCTCCCGTTGTCATCATCCAGATTATGACGAGGATGAGTGTAACGATGATGACAGCGAGTAGTAATACTAATTTCATTGTTTATTTTATTTAGTAGTTATGACTATATATTTTGCGTAGACTTGTAGGCATTATCTATATATATATATATATATATATATATATATATATTCTTACGATAGTGTCGTTATGTGTATTTTTAAACTTATAGTATTGACAATGTGCTTATTTTGAGAATTATGGTACTATAATACTTATTTTGAGACTTGTGGTAGTCACAGTGTGTACTTTGAAAATACTAGTTATATAAAGTTTTACTTTGTTTTAACAATGATGTTTTAATATGCTTATAATTTATTTTAAAAATACATTAAAAAAAATACATAAAATAATAGAATACAAATCAGATAACAATATCATTTTTTCATTACCCACGAAACTTCCGTAAGTAAATGATAATTTACCCACGGACATGTCATTGATAAAATTTTATATAACAACTAGAAATCAATTCTTGAAGTGAATATTTTCCTATGAGCGAAATAGCTACGAACTCGTGTCAGCGGTAGAACACGAGGCACGAGAAGTGCGAGAGGAACTAACGAAAGCAGAGCAACATCGACAAGAGGAGGTTCAACAATCAGAGCAACGCACTATAGAGCTCCAGATGCAGCTAGCAGCATTAGCAAAAAGTGTTGCTTCCATATAGGCCGAGTCCTCCCGTTGTCGTCATCCAGATTATGACGAGGATGAGTGTAACGATGATGACAACGAGTAGTAATACTGATTTCATTGTTTATTTTATTTAGTAGTTATGACTATATATTTTGCGTAGACTTGCAGGCATTATCTATATATATATTCTTAAGATAGTGTCGTTATGTGTATTTTTAAACTTATGATATTGACAATGTGCTTATTTTGAGAATTATGGTACTATACTACTTATTTTGAGACTTGTGGTAGTCACACTGTGTACTTTAAAAATACTAATTATATAAAGTTTTACTTTGTTTTGACAATGATGTTTTAATATGCTTATAATTTATTTTAAAAATACATTAAAAAAAAATAGAAAATAATAGAATACAAATCAGATCAACAATATCATTTTTTCATTACCCACGAAACTTCCGTAAGTAAATGATAATTTACCCACGGACATGTCATGGATAAAATTTTACATAACAACTAGAAATCAATTCTTTTAGTGAATATTCTCGTATGAGCGGAATAGTTACGAACTCGTTTCAATGGGTAATCCGTGAGTAATTTTACGTTACCTGCAGCCTTTCCGTAGGTAAAGGTAAAATATGCTGTACCTAACAACAATTTTTTTTGTAGTGACCCACGATGGCTGAATTCTGCGCAGTATCATCAACATTATACCTGAACATGATGTATCTTACTTCCAATGACAAAGTCACCACGATGGAGACCATTTTTGATGCGTGCAGGTTCCTAACGTCTTTGAAGAATTATAAAGTTGAGAAAAAGTCAAAGACAAGTTTAGAGAAAACATGAGTCAAATTGAACACAACAGTACATATAAGAAATGAAGATAGGAAAACTATATAAATTGGGTCTGAATTCCTGCAACAAGTAAAAGATGAGTTAGTTTCATGCCTCAAAAAGAACCTCGATTTGTTTTCTTAGACATCATTTGAAACACATAGAATCAATCTCGAGGTCACATGCCACCAAGTAACAAAATCTCGTTGGGTAGTCTAGTCAGTGGCGGATCTTCTTAGGAGCGGGCAGGTGCCACGGCACCTCCTATATTTTTAAATTTCTTTTATTTATATATATATATATATATATAATAACTACCGATATATTATCAAAATAATAGTGATAAATTATTAAAATATCTTTAAACTCTATGTTGGTTTTTGAGTAATTTTCGTCTTTCTTTCTACCTCTCTTATATTTGTTTTCTAATCTCTTTTACAATTTATACTACTAAAATATAATAAACTAACTCTAACACCCTAAATAGCAACTCAACTATTAATTTTTAACAAACTTTTTCATGTTAATCATTGATATATGATATAGTGTGATACTATTTTTTAATTGTGAATTGTTTTAATTAATATGTGTACTTTTTTTATGAGTGACACAATATTTAAATATAAAAAAATTGATGCATTTTTTCAAGAAAAAATTTTTTGACAAAGATGAAAATTATAAAATAGATATATTTTATTTGATTGAATTGTGAAAATTGTGTGATTTGTGAAAATTGAAATTCTAATTTTTTTTAACTTATCTACTATGTATGAATTGTGTGATACTCTAAAAAAAAACTATATAACTTTTGAAAATTTTAATTATAATATTTCAGTTAATACTTGTTACTCTCCAGCTCCCCCAAATATTTTGTGTAAGATCCGCCACTGAGTCTAGTGCTACTAAAAGCACTCTCTTGAGAATTAAGAAAGGCGTTTTGAAGACATATTTTATATCCAAAGCCAATTATACCACTAGACTTTCAAATGTTGTACTTGTCAAAATATTTAATAATAAGTGGCATAAATATGTTGATTATAATAATCTTAACAGACCTTAGTAAGTCATTAAGCCGGTTCATCTTTTGAATACATTATATTTTTTAAAATATATTATAAATTTTAATCTTCTTTTTATAAATTTTTGTATTTTATTATTATCTAATAGTAATTATTATTTTATTATATAATTAAAATAAATATAATTTTAAATTTATTATATATATATATATCAGGGTTAAGATAGACAAGAGAGGGGGGTGTAAGTTTCTCTTAAGGTAAGTTTGAGAGTTGAATTTTGGAAGGAAAGAGAGGTGAAGACTTATTTTTCTTTTTTAAATTAATGAAGCTACAAAATATTTCTTAAAATAAATTAGGTGAGATTGATATGTTATATGTTCATTTATCATATTATTTTTTCAATTTTTAAAAAATATCAAATATATAAAAAAAAATAGACTTAATCTTTTAAAACTCTATCCTCTAAACCCCTCTAAAAATCAACTCTCAAACATATCCTTATACTTTATTTGAGAGTTTGGAGGGAAGAAAAAAAAAAAAAGACTTTGCACAGAGGATAAAATAGAAAAATAGAAATAAAATTTTAATAGCTTTTAAGAGAGTGATATTATAGAGAATGGTGATAGAATGTTTATGATTAATATATTTTTAATTTATAAAATATTATAGTAATATGAAAATAATTTGAAGAATGTGTCTAAGTCCTCCAATACAATTTTTGAGTTTCTCCAAAATAGGGAGAATTTGTATTATAAATAAAAATAAACTTTTAAAAACTCAATTCTCTCAAAACTCTTTATTCCTTCCATTTTTTTTCACAGTCTTCCATTTCCCTCTCCTCTAGACTCACAAATCATTTATTTGATAGTTTGGAGGGGAGAGAATGAGAAAGTTTTGGAGGAGGGGAAGATAAAGAAATAAAGAGGATTTTTTCACATTATTTAAAAAATGATTTTGTAGATAATGGTAACATAAATTTATGATAAATATGCTTTTAATTTATAGAATATTATAACAATATGAAATTAATTTGATGAGTTTGTCTTAACCCCTCCAAAACTCTTCAAAATCCTCTTCTAATACAAATTTGGAATCTCCAAATTAGGAGAATTTTATATTATGAATAAAAGTAAACGGTCAAAACCATCTTATCTCAAAGTTCTTCATTTCTTCAATTTATTTCTTCTTCTTTTTTTTTTTTTAAGTTCTTGTTTCTCTTTCATTTCAAACTTGCAAACAAAGCCTTAGGTCATTTTCAAGGTGGTTGTGAATTTTGATTTTTAATTTTGAAAATCAATTTCAAAGCCAAAACTTGTTTTGATAAAATGGTACTGAATTGAATTTTTACTTAATTTTAAATTAATTTTTTTATAAAATTCAAAAACAAAAAAAAATTATTTTATATTTTATATTTTTATTTTAAAATTAATATTTCACATAAATATAAACTTCACTTTAACTACCATCAATCGAGAAGGAGAGTGGGAAAATCAGCCCAAGATCTATTATGTTGCCTATGGATTTGGATCCCCACGCGAACATGTAGTTTGATTTTCAATCAATGTAGTTCTTCAAATAAATCTAGTGCACGATATCATGTTGCGTATTCAACATTTTACATTTAAAAAAACATTCATACCGGTTCCAGAAAGAATCCAAACACAACACAAGTCACACAACACCAGAACAATGAGCCATCCGTCGACGACCTACAATGCATTGTTCCATTTTCTCTATTTTATGTAACATGGGCCAAATCAATAACAATGAGTCTGAAACACATATTTATAGTAATCATTTGAAGCATACACATAATAATTAAGTTTAATTGCAGTTTTGATTCCTCTATCTTAGTTGAATTACAAAAATAGTCTCTCATTTTATTTCTCCTTAGTTTTGATCCCCAAACAGAATTTTGGTCCAAAATTAAACGAAAATGACATTTTTTTAAGCCACACTATATCGTTTATGATAATAGATTTCAGGTACAATTGTTGTACAACGAGATATTCAGACATGAAGTGGCTTAAATAAACACAAAAAAATGAAACTTTATCAAATTTTATACCAAAATTCTGTTTAAAGAACCAACATTAATCAGAAATAATATGGGACATTATAAAATAAAGAAACTAAAATTACAATTAAATTTAATAATTAATAGTTTAAGGCTTTAAGCAGCTTTATACAAGTTACTTCAATTTTAACAAAGCTCTATTTTTCTCCTGGTTTCACTTCTGGTTCACTCGAATTATGCAATGCCAAGACATGAAGAATGAGTGGGTGTTTGAGATTGAAGGGGTATGCTCCAACAACTCGGTGAATTAGAAAACATTACCACTATAAAACATGTTATTTTTCATTTTGAAAAAAGAGATTACAAAGTTAGCCACGTGGCACATTTTCAAGTGTTGGATGGATCTGATGCAGGAGAATGAGCGAAACTCAGCGTATAGTTCCCGCCCAGAAATTAGACAATCCGTTTCCGTTGCGTACCTACCACGAAGGATGTGTATGTTGCTCAGTCTTTGTTTGGCCAAAACAAAAAAAGTTGAGTAATCTTGGAGTACAAGAGTCAAACCCGTGCGTGTCACTCTTTCGTCGAACCGGTCAGAAATGGCGGCTCGACCGCTCCTTTTGTCACCAAATCTAAAATGTCCTTATGACTCTTGGCTTCTTCTGTTCCCTTCCCTGTCGGTCAAACGTTTTTGTCGATAAAAAAATCGCCCAAATTTCAAATACATAACATAACTGATTTGACATTATGACCCAACGACACGGCGTCGTTCATTTTTCAATTTAATTTTATTTAATTCATATAAAATATATTTTTAGTATTTATAAAATTTAAATTTTTTGAATTAAAGATAATTTTTATGAAATAAAAATACTATTTTTAATTTCTTATATAATTATTTTACGAGCAAATCTAATCCCAATTAAAAGCAAACATATTTCATTGTTTTTTTTAAATGATTTTTTTAATATGCTTATAATATTATAAAAAATTTATTATATGAATTTAAATTTTTTCAATTTATAAAAATTGTATATGAAATTTTTAAAAATAAAAATAACGAAGATATAAAATTAAAAATAAAATTTTAAACTTATTTTTTTTTAGTAAACTTTCTAAATTATTGTAAACAAGTATGTAAAAAATCTTTAAGAACTATATGTTAGTTTAACAATATGAATACAAAATT
>JBBPBT010000183.1:9962917-10089434 GCA_037974875.1 Cicer bijugum
ATAAAAAGTGTTATTGTATTGAATGTGTGAGGAGTTTTTCAGAATAGTTTATGTATTTTAAAATCTTCACATAATTTATTTGAGAGAAGTCTATATTTTGTGTCAATGTTTTTAAAGTGTGATAACAAAACAACTCCACATGTATGTTAAACATTGTAATTCTGGAAAAAGAAAATCTTGTAAATTTGGAATATTAAAATATAGACATGTGTAGTGTCCATAAAAGTTATCAAATTTGTTACATGTATTATGGTTGAGATAAACAAGAGAAGTAACCGGATATCACACATAGATTTAGTTAACATATTAACCATGAACAGAAATTATTTTGTTGTCTACAAATTTTGTGCATAAAATTGACTTCTATCTAATTTAAGAATTAAAAATATATTTAACTTTAAAAAATATGTTATGAACCTTATGAGTATTGTCAACATAAATTTTGTGCTTAATGTGTATTCAATTTAATTTATTATTCTATGATAAGTTAATAATTAATATTAATAAGTGATGTGTTTCGAAAAAATAATAAATATACCATGTAATTTCTTAGAACTTTATAATAAGGAACAAATTATTTTCCAAAAGGTGTATATAATTATGGACAAAAGGTGTTTAGAAATATTTTATTGAAGTACTCCTCACAATTTTTCTTCATGCATGAATATAGTGTACAAGATCTTTATAAAGATGTTATTTGACTTTTTTTTTTATTTATCTTAAGATACATTTCAATCTATAATATATTTATTGGACATATTTTTGAATGTATTAAATGATCATTTTGATTATTCTGCTTATTCCTTGGTTCGAACACTTGTTACACTTAATTTTTTTATACAACTTTTGAGTTGCTTGATTCTCATTGGTTTATAATTTTGTTTAGAACAGGGTTAGAATAATGTAGGGGCAAAAACTATGTACCCTTGGACCATCATACATCTTTGAATAAGGATAATTTCTCTTGTCTTGTAACAACATTCTTATAATGAATGATAAACTAGATTAATTAATTCTTCAAAGAATTTTTCATAGAAGTTATTCCTTGTCCTTATATCATTTTTTGTGTATTGCATGAACTCATTTAAAAACTCATTCAAGATAATTCTCAAACCTCAATGCTTTCAATACAAAACTCAATGTAAGTTTTTCACACTATTTCAAGAATAATCCGGTGTAGCTTAGGATATAAGTTCTTCTATTATAATCCTTTCAATATAAACATTTGTGTGATGAGGATGACTTTATCTGATAATTGTTTTATCCTTTCAATTTATTCTCTTGAGGTTCGAAGATTTCAAATATCTCTATGAAGCTTGTGATACGATTTTTGTAATCTTTTAATGATATTTTGATTCTTTCATTATTGAGTATGCACTTGTTGATGTGATTATCTTTTTGTTTGTTCACTTATGTGATTTATCATTTTTTAAATAAAACTCAAGGACAATCAATAATAGATCATCACTCATAAAATTTAACATTTACTTCACAAAATTTATTGTCATTTAAATATATATCATTTTTTTACCTCAATACGACTATAGTAAAAACACTTAATTAACGTGAAAAATAAGAATAAACAAATAAAAAAAATTTAACAAATCTAAACGGTTGATATTATTTTTATAATAGAAAAAAAAGTCATGTGACCTTGTAATAACCCTTTACGAAATTTGAACACCACATGTGGTCACATATTTTTGGACTTCCATTTGAAATTGGATATTTTTTTTTCCATTACTTCTCTCTAACTATCTCATTACAAGTTTATCTCTATTGTTTCTTGTATTTTCTCTTTTCTTCTTTTTATTATTGTTATTGATTTTTTCTTTTCTCTTACACTTGTTTGGTTTGAAGAAGAGGATCTTACAAAGCATTGTTAATTGTAAAATCCATTAGTATATATGCGATAGAGACTCTAGCCAGAAATCTTCAAAAATTAGATTTCTTATCCTTAAAATTATACTCTTATCCCATACTTTATCCAAAACCATCAATTTTACCCCTATTTTTTATCCACAAGTAAAGAGTCAAAATTTCATCAGCCAAATATCCCTCAACAATAAAACATTCTGGATGAGCTCCATTACGAACATAACTTTTAAGTCTACATAACTTTCTTTCTATGGGATACATCCATAAGAATTAAATGGTACCTCCCAATATAACTTCATGTACAAGATGAATACGCAAATGAACCATTACATCCAAAAAAAAACTTGGAGCAAAAACCATCTCTAATTGACAAAGTATTTATGCAATATCTCCATTTAAATAATCTAAATCTTGCACTTGGATAACATTTCGAAACAAAGATCGAAAAAAGGACCCAAGACGAATTAAAGGTCCAACCACCGCATTTAGCATTGTGCTATTTATTGCTACTTGTAATTAGTGTAACATGAAATGGGCATTATGACTCTTGTAACCAAATATCATTTTATCGCCAACATGCACACATTTTGAAATGTTAGAAGCACTTCCATCGGGTCTTGGCGGCCTTCAAAACACCATAACAAGTAGACTTCTCTTGCGAATTCATTGAGAAAGATGCATTTGCAAACTTTGTCTGACCTATATCAATCTCTATTCGATGAAGTTTCTTTCTAATTCCCATATCTTGTAAATCATAACGATCATGAACATGATTTTTTTTCTTTCCTAAGATGTTCAAAAGAGTCCTAATAATACTACCACATACGTTTTTCTCAATATACATTATATCAAGATTATGACGTAAATTATTTTGAGCCTAGTATGACAACTCAAAATATATAGACTTCTTCTTCTTTCCAAATTCATTCTCAAAATCTTTTAAGCTTTCCACATTTTCTATACCTTCTAACATAGGTGGTGTAGATCTATGTTGTTTCTTTTTATTGAACGACCTTTTATTGGCCCTCAAAGCATGACTAGTCGGAACAAAAACATGATCCATATAACACATTTTGTGATTGTGTTTCAAGTAGGTTGAATTAGTATTATAATTGCAACACGTAAATGTCAACCTTCCTTTGGTGCTCCAACCAAACAACATAGAATACCCAGAGTAATCACTAATAATCCATTACAAAGATGCCCGTAATTGAAATGTTTGATTTTTTGAGGCATCATATGTTTCTACTCCAAATTCCCGCACTTCCTTTAGCTCCTCAATCATTGGCTAAAGGTATACATCAATATCATTTCAAATTTCATGAATATCCAAGGTGGTCCATGAGTTAATAACGACAACATTGTATATTCAAATTTCATGAATATCCAAGGTGGATAATTGTATACCACCATCATGATATGCCATGTATTGTGCGATATGCTCATAGTTGTAACCGAATTGAAACCATCACTTGATAAGCCAAGCCTTACATTACGATCCTCAGAAGCAAAATAAGAATAAAGCATGTCAAATTCCTTCCATGCTTGGCCATCACCAGGATGCCTTAATTTACCATCATTTGATCGACCTTCTTCATGCCATCTCATCGACTCAGTTGTTTTCAAACACATAATAATAATATATTTAATAAATATTTTATAATTATTATAAAAAATCTAAAATAATCATTATTTTACAAATAAATAAAATAATTCTAAAAAAAAGCTGTAAATTATAACTCTTTCAATCTCATCTTACTTGGTGCTAGCAACAACACAACATGTCTCTTTCAACCTCATTTTAGTTGGTGCCACCATACACACATCAAACGCAGTCTCGGTCAATACATGCTTCAGTCACAACAACGCCTCTTCCTTGTCAAATAACAAAAACACGTTTTCTTGCCTATGTCACTCTTTTATCTTGTTTGCCTTATTAAGATCCTGTTATAAACTGGTTATTTGACTAATTTGATTTACTTTGTAACTTAATTAAGAGATTACTTGTAGCACTTAAAAATTCAGAAAAAATTCTTTCCTAAAATTATATTTTGCTTAAAAATTGTTGTCAAAACAATGTAAAATCCAATTAATTTTTGTTGAGTAGCAATACAAAATCCAGAACCCGTATTTATCTAATGAACGAAAACATTAGCCATCTCCCCTATAAATTAAGACAAACAGAACTGAAGGAGGCACTGAAATTTTCTAAAAAAAAATATGTAAACGAGAGAAAGGGAAGAAAAGAGAGCTGTTTTTAGATAAACAAATTTCGCCCACAACAAACCCAGATCCATAGCTAAAAAGATATTCAAACCCATCTTAATTTTCTCTGTCTTTTGTTTCAAACTGTATAATATTGTTATAAGATATAAACTATAGAAATAAACCAAAAGATGAGATTTTGTTCATACTGGTTTGTCTAAAATTTTATGTGTTTGAAATGGGTGGGAGGTATTTTGTTTGGTTTGGCTAAAATTTTTTGTGTTTGAAATGGGTGTGAGGTATTTTGCTTGAGAAGATTGTTTTGCAGCGTTGTGTTTGGAAATTTAAGATCCGTTGCCACTGGTTTGGTTAGACATTTCTTTTTACTGCAAGGATTGTTATGGCTGTTCTCTATCCAACCACGTATACGCTGTTCCTCTATTCTACACATGGGTAGTGCATTTATTTTAATAAATTATTATTTTTTATGTTTATTACATTTAATATAATTGATTCTATTTATTATAAAAAAAATATGAACATAATTAACTAGCAATAAATATCCTTTATTTTACATTATAACAAATTTTTTATTATTTACAAAATAGATTAAAAGAGGATTACATTTATAATTAATATTAAAATGTTTTTTATTTAATAGATTAAGTTGCAAGTCCATATATTTTTTTTTTGCTATTTTATTTTTGTATTTATTACTAATTTTATTTCGAAGAATCATTTAAACTTATTTAGTATTCAGTATTTTTATTTTAAAAAGAAAAAAAATACAAATAAAATTATAACAAATATTTCATTAAAAATTAACTAGATGTGATATCTTTTTAATATTTGAGTTATTAGAACACAAATTGTGACAACTCGGTGGTTCTAAATCTCATTTTCACAAATAAATTGATAAATAAATAAATTAAAATCATAACAAAATTAATAAGTAAAAATTATTAGAAATTAACTAAAAATAAAATCTTTTAATCCCGGAGTTACATAATACAAGTTATATATTTTGATAACTCTAAAATTTATTTTTATAAATAAATAGATCTATTTTTTTTTAATTTAATTAATTATATGTCTTTTTTTTTTAAATCTTCGAGTTGTTAAGACACAAATTAAACTATTTGTTGGTTTTGAAACTCAATTTAAAAATAAAAAAAAATTCTTAAAAGGATTAAATTAGATATGACATCTTCTTACTCCTTGAGTTTTGAGACACGAGTTGAACAATTCGATCGTCTTAAAATTCATATTTTAAAATAGTTCTTCAAATCAAGCAAATTTTCGTTATATTCGTCAAAATTAACTTTTTTTTTTAAAAATAACAAAACACAATTTATTTAAAAGCAATCAACACATCCACATTTTCTACCAAGAACTACGTAGCTTTGATTTCTCCATCGCACCGGGAGATACGTAGGAGCAAGATCACACTCTTGTCAAACACAATAATAAAAACTTTTTTTTTTACTCTTTTTAACACGCTTTTATATCAAAGTTTACGTTTATAAAAAATAGTTTATATTCATATTTAATAATAAAGAGAAATAAATATGTATAAGTTGATTAATCTTGCATAATTAATTATAGATAATCGTATGTTAATGGATGTTGTAGGGTGCTAATACCTTTCCTACGCATAATTGACTCCTGAACTCAAATTTGGTTTCAAAGACCATTTTTTTTTTCTTCTAATTTTAAGGGTTTCCCAATATTTTCCCTATTTTAAAATAAATTTTGGTGGCGACTCCATTGATTTCGAGGAAAACTCAAATTTTTAGGCTGTGACAGCTGGCGACTCCATTGGGGAAATTTAGAGAGTCAAGCCTAACAAATTAATTGTGCATAATTTTTTTAACTTTTTCTATATTTGTTTGTTTTTCAGTTTCATTTGCTTTATGTGTTTATTATTTCTTAATAAATATTAGCTGACATTATAATATTCTTTTAAGCTAGTAGATCATTTTTATCTTATTTTATTTTATTTTGTATGTGTATATATGTTTTGTTAGTATTATGGATTTATTGAATTATGCTTATTCAACACCTACACTTTTATTAAGACACACATTTATGAGTGGAACCTTATACCCATGTTTGAACAAAACTTAAGCTTAGATTCGAGATTGCATAATGGTAGCCTTCTAGATGTACATCCTGTTTGGTTAGCATGAAGATCTCACCCCTAGAGTTTGATCCTATTTGAGGTTATTGTCACTCCAAATATATAGTTTACCTATTGTTGTTGACAATATTCCAAAATAGAATTATTGGCTCTAGGAACCGTGTTTAGAACCATAGAGCCTCCCTTGTGAGAATTTCACTACATAAGCCAATAGACCCTTTCATTATAAGAATATCTATAAAAACCAAAAAAATTATCTCATATATTCAAGAGTTTATATATATATATATATACATATATTAGTTTCATTCATATCTCATGACATTTTTTTCTCTGTTTCTAGGGAAAAATAAAACATAATAGCATTTTGCATAAATTTTCAGGATTTTTGGGGAATCATACAAATCTTAGTCACGTGTTACTTAAGTGGACAATGGGATCGAAAAAAAGAAAAACCTTACTTTTAAAGTTCAAGCAACCTGATTTGAAAAGTTTAAGGGACATCAACAATCAAATGAAAACTATACGTGAGAGTTTCATTCACAAATATGAGAATATCCTAAATCTCTTAGCAGTGAATATGCACACAGGTGCCCTCATGACTTTGTCTTAGTATTATGATCCTCTCTTAAGGTGTTTCACCTTTCAAGATTTTCAGGTGGCCCCGACATTAGAGAAATTTGAACCAATATTGGGTTACTTCCTAGAAAGAGGAAATCCTTATCAATATATTGGGCAACCACCAAAGTTGGACACAGTTCCTGAAGTGTTGAAGACCGACATAAGAGAGTTGGCAAGTACAAAAGAGGAAAAAGGGGCTATTCATGGGTTTTCAAGAAAATGTCTAGAGCAAAAGTGCCAAGATTTAGCCGTTAAAAAATAATGGAGTACTTTTATAGATGTTTTGGCTCTCATTATCTATGATATTGTTTTATTCCCAAACCTTGATTACTTTGTAGATTTTGCTGCCATAAATATCTTCTTAGCTTTTAACAAACATAAACAAAACCCAGTTCCCTCGATTCTGGCTTATCTATACTACTCTTTACATATGCGACATGAGAAGAAGGGGGGAACCATTTTGTGTTGTGTTCCAGTGCTGTATACTTTGGTTTGTGTCTGACATGTTCAAGAAAGGGTATCATGTTGGGGTTAAGAGTAATCGTGAATAGGCTCAGAGTATAGGTAGCCTTACTGGGGATGCAATTTCATGATATTATAGAGAACAAGGGGTGGAAGAGGTAATATGCCGATGCGGAGATTTTCCAAATGTACCTCTCATGGGAATAAAGGATGTATTAATTACAATCCAATGGTAGCTCTAAGACAACTTGGCTACCCCATGTTGGATAAACCAGATGACAAGTCATTGGAAGCTTTTGTTTTGCACAATACGGTTATAGTAGACCCACCAATGTTGAGAAGGATAAGTCGAGCTTGGGAATTGATCATTAGAAAAGGAAAAGTACTTGGATATAGAAGTTGCAGCACAAAAGAACCTTATCAACAATGGGTAAAGAAGAGAGCCCAAGAAATCAAGTTGTCTTTCTATAGTACACCCTCAAATGATCTGGAAATGCATAAACCTGCCTTTGTTACAAAGGAAGAAATAGAAGAGCTCAAAGCATCATTGTTAAAATCTGAAGAGGAGAAAAATGGGCTACATGCAAAGTTAGAAAAAGTCTACCAAGAGAACAAGAACTTACGATCAGAAAACACATGTAGAAGTCAGTTTATTCAAAGAAGCAACAAGAGGTTGAAAATTGAAAAAGAAAATAAGCTTGACATACAAGATTGTTTGAGAGGTGCAAATGAAGAGTTATATGTGCGAAAGAAAGAAAAGAATGCAACTATTGAAGAAGCCTATATGTGGAAGCAGTTGTGGACAAAATCAGCAAGCTTTGAGAAGAAGATAAAAAAAGAGTTTGAGGATTTAAAGAAACAATTGAAAGAAATGGTAGCTAAATACGAGAGTCAAGTAAGGAATGAGAGGCAACAGAAGGAAGAAATGGAAGAATTACTTTCAAAACACCAAGAAGCACTAAAAACAGAAATGGAAACTTCTAGTGAGTTGAAGAATTACATTGATTATCAAGAAAAGATCTATAATTACTTGAAGGATGAAACCATATATTGGGAGGAGCGTTTCATGGTGTTTCTTGGACAATTGAAGAATCAAGAGATTTATAAAGAGTTGGAAGATAAAGGAAAGCATTGGAAATATTGCTTTTCAAAATTGGAAATGCTAGCTAATCAGGAAATTATAAAAATTCCAAAACACTTAAGAGAGATTGATGCAATCATGCACCCACTCAATACTCCAATCGAAGTCTACAAGTTCGTTGAATATTGCAAATATTTTGTAGAAGAATTGGAGGAGAGGATTGGTTGTCCTTTTGAAAGAGATGATTGAAATGCCATAGTTGATGTAGTTTTTAATTTAAATGCAATGTACTTTTTTCTCATCAATGAAGGATTTGCTATTTTGTTTACCGATTCCCATATTTCTTCTTCACTAATAATTCGTTTTATTAAAATTTACATAAGATTTATGATTCCCCAACATCCAAATATAAAAAAGAGATAATAATTGCATTCCATTCATGTTTAATACATACTCATAAATTTTTTATTGTTTTTTTAAAAAAAAAAAATAGAATCAAGAGGTGACGAGAATAGACGTCAACCAATTCAAGGACAAGGTTGATCAAATCATAGAAGCTATACAGACTTTGTCAAGGAAGGGGAATATAGATGAGAATCCTCCGGTTGTAAATGAAGAACACCAAACCACTCCTACTCACCCACCAGGCTTTATCCCGACTACCCAACAACCTCGTACAACAACTATGCAATTTCCTATGTACGGTCTTCCACCCGGTTATACTCCACCTTTAATCGTCAACCCCTTGGACAACAACTCAAACCACTTAACTATCAACCCCCAAAACCCAAACCAATCACAAATTCCATCTCCTCTGGGCTATCTGCCACCCAAAACACTCTACTCTAAAAAATATTCCAAATATTGCACCCCAAGTATCCCATTTCGATGCTAATGGGAATTGGCATCAACCTTACATTGGGGATGATACACAATCAAAGGAAAAATTTCATGTCTTAGAAGAGCGAATAAAAGAAATTAAGGGGTATAATGTTTATGGCCTTGAAGTTTCAATATGTGTTTGGTTCCTGATGTGACTATCCCTCCCAAATTCAAGGTTCATGACTTTGAAAAATACAAGGGCAATACATGTCCTAAAAATCATCTAACTATGTATTGCAGAAAAATGGCATCTCATGCTAATAAAGATAAACTTCTCATTCACTTTTTCCAAGACAGTTTGAGTGAGGCATCGTTAAGTTGGTATATGCATCTCGAGCGAAATCAAATTCGTTCATGGAAAGACCTAGTTGATGCCTTTTTGAAACAATACAGGTACAACGTTGATATGACCCCTGATAGGATGTAATTTCAAAATTCATTGAAAAAGGACAATGAAGCTTTCAAAGAATACGCACAACTGTGGAGGGAAATGGCATCACAAGTAGAACCTCCATTATCTGAAAGAGAAATGGTTGTTATGTTTAGGGTTACTCTCCAGTCGCCTTTTTATGATAAGATGATTGGGAGTATGTCTTCAAACTTTTCCGACCTTGTTATGATAGGAGAAAGGATAGAAAATGGGATGAGGATTGGTAAGATCGTATGTGCAGCAACTAGCGTGAAACGACCCCAGACGACATTCAGAAAAAAGAGAGAGGGGGATGCCAACGCTGTTATGGTAAACCATAGAGTCTCCTATTTTCCACCCATCAATTCTTATCGACCCACAAATTTCCAGCCCCAGATACCACAAACTCCTTACATTCCTTATCCATATGTGGCCGCAACTACACAAGCTTCATCCCCTCAATATCATCCTTCAAGACCACCTTTTTATCAACCACCACCTACTGCATTTTGCCAACAAAATCAATGGAACCAAAATCCAATCTCGAATCACTACAGACCACCTGTCAATCGAGAAAAAAGGATAACCCATTTTGATCCAATTCCTGTCACGTATAGCCAAATTTTTGCCCCATTTATTTCAAAATTCAATGGTAGTCTTAAGACCTATGAAACCTCTTGAACCACCATTTCCAAAATGGTATAATTCAAATGCCAAATGTGAATATCATACAGGAGCCGTTGGGCATTCCATTGAAGATTGTCTAGCCCTAAAATCTAAAGTGCAAGAATTGATTAATGCAACATGGCTTACCTTCAAGGAGGACGGTCCCAACATAGGGAGTAATCCTTTGCCGGGCCACGGGGATGCCTCTGTCAATGTCATTGAAAATGAGATAGTATACACTCTTGAACAACTTAGTAAAAAAGAGGTTCATGGAGAAAAAGGGAAAGAAGATATGTATTGTGCCATAAAAGGACAAGAGACCAGTAAAAAGACGGCGTCTAAAGAAGAAGCTAATGAATTTTTGAAGTTTATCAAGCAAAGTGAATATAAGGTGGTGGATCAGCTAAATCAAACCCCTTCCAAGATTTCAGTTCCCTCCTTGTTATTAAACTCTGAAGCACATAGAAGAGCCCTTATGAAAGTTTTAAATGAGGCCCATGTTACTCACGATATCACTGTTGATCAGTTTGACGGAGTTGTCGGTAACATCACTGCTAGTAGTTGCTTGAGTTTTAGCGATAATGAATTACCAGCTGAAGGGATAGAGCATAATAAAGCATTACACATCTCTATGAGGCATCACAATCGTATTCTTGCACGAGTGCTAGTAGATAATGGTTCATCATTAAATGTCATGCCTAAATTACCATTATCAAAACTATTTGTTGAGGGAGTCTGTTTGAAGCCTAGTGCTTTGGTGTGAAAGCATTTGATGGATCTAGAAGACAAATTGTTGGTGAGATTGACCTGCCGATTCAAATCGGACCCCATATCTTTGGGATAACCTTCCAAGTGATGGATATTAAACTGACGTATAGTTATTTATCTTCCTTTCTACAAGCTACATTAAAAACACGAAGGAAACCATAGAGACTTCCTTTCAAACATTAGAAATTGCCAATGTCGTCTTCATGGGTGAAGAATATCGTTTAAAAGAACCAAAACTATCTATCACATTATTGAAGTCTACCAAATCCATGTTGGAAGGAGGAGTTTTTGTTAATTTGGGGAAGTTGATAGAAATACCAGAAAAGAACAATAGGTATGGGTTGGGATATGTACCTACTCAAACTGATGAAGAAAAGATTGCGAAGGGAAAAAAAGAAATCTGGATACTGAATTCACAAAAGATTCCTATTTGTGACATTCGCCAAACTTTTCAAAGCGTCGGAATAATATATGATCATCAAGTGGCTGTTATGGAAGAGGATCATGTTGATGATGACACCCTCAAGCTAGTGTACCCTTGTCCTCCCAACACCAATCTCAACAATTGGAAGATCATCGAGTTTCCCGTGTTTGTTAATTCATGTTCAAAGTAATTATGTATTTTTAACTCCTTTCGCTATGCCCAAGGCTATAAGGATAATTAACTATATGTATTTCAAATCCGTACTTATTATTAATAAATGCATTTTTGAATTCTTCAACTGGTTTTGTCTTTCTCTAAGATAACCCAACCCTATAAAGAACCTGTTGAGGTGATCAACTTAGGGAATGAACATGATAAGAAAGAAGTTAAAATTGGTATGTCTATGAAAGAAAGAGAACAAGAAAAGCTGGTTAAACTTTTATTTGAGTATGTGGATGTCTTTGCATGGTCATATCAAGATATGACTGGGCTAGATACTAACATAGTTGAACACAAGCTACCACTTAAGCCTGAATACGCTCCAATTAAACAAACATTGAGAAGGATGAGACTTGATATGTCACTTAAAATTACAGAAGAGGTCAAGAAGCATTTTGATGCTGGTTTCTTAGCTGTAGCAAAATATCCTCAATGGGTGGCTAATATTGTACCAGTTCCAAAGAAGGATGGAAAGGTTCCAATGTGTGTTGACTATCGGGATTTAAATAAAGCTAGTCCTAAAGACGATTTTCCTTTGCCTCATATTTATGTCCTAGTGGATAGCACTCTTGAATACTCTATTTTCTCCTTCATGGATGGTTTCTCAGGGTACAATCAAATCAAGATGGCTCCCGAAGATATGGAGAAAACTACATTCATCACACAATGAGGGACTTTCTACTATAAAGTGATGCCATTTGGATTGAAGAATGCCGGGGCAACCTATCAATGAGCAATGGTAATTTTGTTTCATGACATGATTTATAAGGAAATTGAGGTTTACGTGGATGATATGATTGTGAAATCTCGGACCGAAGAAGATCATGTTGTTAACCTTCAAAAGTTGTTTGAGCGACTAAGGAAGTTCAAACCCTGTTTAAACCCTTCTAAATGCACTTTTGGTGTAAGATGAAGCAAATTACTTGGGTTTATCGTTAGTCAAAAAGGGATAGAAGTGGACCTAGATAAAGTAAGAGCAATACAAGAAATGCTAGCTCCACACACGGAAAAAGAAGTTCGTGGCTTTTTGGGGAGATTGAATTACGTTGCAAGGTTTATATCGCATCTCACCACTACATGCAAGCCGATTTTCAAATTGTTGCGCAAAGACCAAAAGGTTGAACGGAATGAGAATTGTCAAAAGGCTTTCGAAAAGATTAAGCAGTACTTATCAAAACCTCTCGTCTTAGTACCTCCTGTTCCTGGGAAATTGCTTATTATGTACTTAACAATACTTGATGAGTCAATGGGATGTGTACTGGGACAACATGACAAATCTGGTAGGAAAGAACATGCTATTTATTATTTGAGCAAAATGTTCACCAGTTGTGAAACAAGGTATTCACTGCTTGAACGAACATGTTGCGCATTGGCATGGGCTGCTCGTCGGTTGAGGCAATACATGTTATGTCATACAACTTGGTTGGTGTCTAAAATGAACCCAATTAAGTACATCTTTGAGAAACCTGCTCTTACTGGAAGGATTGCCCGTTGGCATATGTTGTTATCATAATACGATTTGGTATATGTTACACATAAATCTATCAAAGGAAGCGCACTAGCAGAGTATTTGGCCCAACAATCGGTAGAAGATTATCAATCAATGCAATGTGAATTCCCCGATGAAGGCATAATGACTTTATTTGAAGAGACCAAATCATCTAATAAAGAAAAATGGACGTTGGTGTTTGATGGTGCCTCTAATGCGTTAGGGCATAGAATTGGAGTCATTTTGATTTCTCGAGAGAACCAGTTTACTCCATTTACGGCTTGGTTGTGTTTTGATTGTACAAACAATATTCCAGAATATGAGGCATGTGTTATAGGCATTAAAGCAGCTATCGAATTAAATATAAAATTTCTTGAGGTATATGGAGACTCATTGTTGGTCATCCATCAGATGAAAGGAGAGTGGGAAACACGAGATTCCAAATTGATTTCGTATCACACCCATGTCAAAGAATTGAAAGAACACTTTGAGAAGATTACTTTTCACCATATCCCTCAAGAAGAAAACCAGTTAGCTGACGCCTTGGCCACTTTGTCGTCAATGTTCAAAATAACCACTAATCAAGACATGTCTGTCATAAAAATTCAAGAAAGAGATAAACCTGCATATTGCTTATCAATAGAAGAAGAGTTTGATGGCAAGCCGTGGTTTTATGACATCAAATCATATGTTAAGAATAAGGAATATCCATTGGGTATTTCAGAGAACAACAAAAGGGTTTTAAGGAGGTTGTCAACGAACTTCTTCTTAAATGGGGATGCACTTTATAAGAGAAATCATGATATAGTTCTCCTAAGATGTGTGGATAAAGTAGAAGCAGAGAAAATCATCCAAGAGGTTCACGACGGTTCTTTTGGAACACATGCAAATGGGCACGCAATGGCAAGAAAAATCTCATGGCCTAGCTACTATTGGTTGACCATAGGATCCGCTTGCTTTAGTCACGTAAAGAAATGTCATAAATGTAAAATATATGCTGATAAAGTACATGTACCACCCACCTCTTTGAATGTTTTAACATCACCATGGCCATTTTCAATGTGGGTAATGGATGTTATTGGACTCATCGAGTCTAAGGCTTCAAATGGACACCGGTTTATCATAGTAGCTATTGATTATTTCACAAAATGGGTTGAAGCTGCTTCTTATGTCAATGTGACGAGAAGTGTGGTTAAAAAATTCATCAAAAGAGAATTGATTTGTCGATATGGCTTGCCAAATAAGATAATCACTAACAATGCGACTAATCTGAACAACAAAATGATGAAAGAATTAAGTGATGGTTTCAAAATTTAGCACCATAATTCTTCTCCATATGGTCCGAAAATGAATGGGCTGTAGAAGTAGCAAATAAAAATATCAAGAAGATCATACAGAAGATGGTGGAGACATATAAGGATTGGCATGAAATGCTTCCCTTTGCATTACATAGCTATAGAACCTCTGTTCATACCTCAACAGGGGCAACTCCTTTCTCGTAGGTGTATGGAATGGAAGCGGTACTTCCCATCGAAGTTGAAATTCCCTCGATCAGGGTCCTGATGGAAACAAAACTAGAAGAGGCAGAGTGGGTTAAATTACGATATGACAAATTGAATCTCATAGAAGAAAAAAGAATGATAGCTTTGTGTCATGGTCAGCTATATCAGAAAAGACTCAAAAAAGCCTACGTGGAAAAAGTCCATCCTCGAGAGTTTCGAGAAGGAGACTTAGTGTTAAAGAAAATATTGCTCATAAAAAAGGATTCTCGGGGAAAGTGGACTCCGAACTACGAAGGACCATATGTTGTGAAAAAACCTTTCTCTGTGGGAGCTCTGATACTCGCAAAAATTAATGGAGATGAAAAAAGCTGCAAGTTTTACAAAGTGCAGAAAACATGCAGCTTTTTCATTTTAGTTATTGTTCTATCTCCCTTCCCAACCTTGCCTTAGTTTATATACAGTTTGTTTACACCTTTAAATTAAGAAACTAACTAGTAGTTACAAGTAGTTTCACCTAACTAATTAACTGCCCAAAACAACTTGGTTTCTTAGAAAATCAACACATACAATGGAAAAACAACTAACATAAACCACAACAACCCAAGCCCACAAATGTAATTGACAAAGCATATATCAATGACAAATCAAAGTTGATGGAGCACATGAATAGAGGAGTAAAGTGTGACAAATCAAAAATCAAAAGCCCTAAAATACAAAAATAACAATAGAGAAGTAAACAAGCAATCTATACAAATGAGTTTGATTATCCATTTACCTAAAGGTTCATAGAAATCTTGCGCAATTGAGAAGTAATGTTACGAGCGAAATACAAAATATATGGATATGACAGTTGGACTGTAAAAGAGACGTGGGGCTGTGAGCAAGCGGGACTACATGCCTCTGTGAACAAGATTGTGAGCGAGCAGGATTGCGTGCCTTTGTGAACTAGACTGTGAGCAGAATTGTAAGAGGAAAATGAAAGAGTTCTAATCAATATTTTTCGTTTTCAATTTTGTTTGGGTTTCCTAATTTATTTTCATATTCCCTTATCCTTCCAAAAAGAATGCCCAATTTTTTTGGCTTCCCGCTTTTTATTAACTATGTCAACTTGAGGTCATAGTTTTTATAGCTTTAGACTACACTTAAAATATGTAGTTAATAAATTTTATAGTTATTAAATTTTATTAGTCAACTATTTTTCTTTATGGTTAAACATCTAATACTTTTAAAATTGTAGCTTATTCATTCATCATAACAAAATATGCAACCGTTTTTCTTTCGAAGTTATGAAATTGTACTCTATAAATAAATTATAGGTAACACTTGAAAAACTGTTGCCTATTTCTATTTCAACCATGGTCTTTTAGCCATATCTAAATGAAGTGTGGCATAAAATAAAAAATGATGTAGTGGTTATTTTTGTGATATTTCTCTCTAATTTATATGTGAACTGAGTTATTTGTCTTCCATCATAGTCCCGTTCTTCAACATTTTCAACAAGGAATTAGATAACTGTAATTTCTTCCAATGTAGTAATTCACTTAACCTAGTTTCTTCCCCTTTGTATCTCTCTCATCGTGATTCTTTAATTTTTTTTCTTCAAGTTTTAAATTTCTAATATTGGTTTCTTAAAGGTACTCACACATTCTTCTTCTCATTATCTTCTTCGCTTTGATGTGTTTGTATCATGTTATTGTATTTGTGGTAAGAAGAAATTAAATTTATGGGAGACTATCATTGCTACGTTCGGCCAAAAATAATTTTTTAGTTATTACATTCGAGTTATTAAAGAAGAAATTGAAAATGTAATAAAAGTTTCTTTTAAAAGGCTTCTGAAATGTTGTTTGTAAACATTGTAACTTGGTGTTATTTGTTCTACTTGATATTAGATTTTGATACTATAGGAAAGGTACTGTTGCATTAACCAAAAATGTGAAACTGCAATATTAGGTGAATTTCCCTAAGAAACAATGCTATCGTTATAAAGAGAGGACAACTATTTCTAAACCTGATGGGGTGAAGTTCATTGTTGAAGAGGGTTAGTCTCATACTCTGAAATTCAAACTTTCAAAGTTAGTTCTGTGTTCATGATTGCAGGTAATTGATTATGATGTATATTCCTTTGATATAGGTTATTTTGGTCTTGCTTTGGCGAAGGCTGTGAAAATAATGAAGAAGTGAGATAAAATTCTCTTGAATTTTAAGCTAGAATATGAGTCAAACTTTTGCTATTATTAGAATTATGTAGATCTTGATTTAGTCTCATGGAATACCTTATGTGACATTACTATGGTACTTGATACATTCGTCTTGGGAAGATTATGGGTTTGTATGCACATTGGGGCAAGATTCAAAGTTGAAATTTCAGCTTTTTGTTATTGTCATGTGTTAGATGGCTCTCTCTTGATGAGCTATTTGTACTATGATAAAAAGTTTCTCATTAGATTGACTTCATGCAATGTGTTTCGTGCAATTGCTTTTTCAAAAATGTATAACTTTTAGTGGCAACGCTTATTGCCATGAAAAACTTCTCAAACTTTTACGAGTTAGTAAATAGATAGATTAGAGAAAGCAAAATTTCACATATAGTGGCAATTAAATCGCCATTAAAATTCTTTGTTTTAATAGCAATTAAAATGCTATTTATCGTTTATTTAATTGCCGCTAAAACCTTTGGCAAATACAACTTACAACGAGTATATATAGTGACTAATATAAAAAAGACTTCAATGTAGTTTTGATTTTCCTATTTTAACTGAATCACGAAAGTACCTCTATTTTATTTATCTCCCGTTTTTATCCCTCAAAAAGAACTTTGGGCCAAAACTTGATGAAATATCATCATTTTGCGTTTATTTAAGTCACACCATGCTTCAAGATCTCGTGATACAACAATTGTACTTGAAGTTTATGATCATACACTACGCCAAAAATGACATTTTAAAGCGCGCCTTTTGCAGCGCTTATTAAATACAAGCACTGATGTATATATATTTTAAAAATAATGGAGGATATAACAGCGTTTTTTTTACAAGCGCTGTTGTAGGATCATATAGCGCTTGCACATAATGTTTACAAGGCTTTTACAGCACTTGTACACAAGCACTGTAAAATGAAGCGCCCTCACATAATATTTTGCAGCGCTTTTGGAACGCTTTAAAAACAAGCGCTGTAAAATATAGTGCTCCCACCTGATGTTATATTGCTTTTACAACGCTTTTTGGACAAGCGTTGTAAAAGACTTGCGCTTTCAAATAATTAAATGACTTATTAGAGTGTTTTTTTTACAAACGCTGTAAAAGACTTGCGCTTTCAAATAATTAAATGACCTATTAGAGCGCTTTTTTTACAAGTGTTGTAAAAGCCTTGCACTTTCACATAATTAAAGGGCCTATAAGATCGCTTATTACACAAGCGTTGTCAAATCATTTACTTTAAATAAAAATCATTCACTTTAAATGAATAAAAACAAATTAATGAACCCTCATCTCCTCTACTCAGGGAACCCTCCTCTCCTCTACGTACTGTGCGGCCATTTACTGCTCCTCCTTTATAAAAAATTGGATACGTTGTCTCAAGTACTGTATTTATTAGTTTGTTGTTGTCACAAAAACTAATAAATTGTTACATAATAAATCATATAAAATCTTTTCTTTTTTGAAATTTGTTGATACGTTATGTTTTGAAATCAGACTTGGAACTTGGTTCCCATTTTCCAATATTAGATATGTGTACTATATATTGGTATAATGTTATCAGTAACTTATTATTTTGGTAACTGCATTTATATAGGTCATATAATATGGACTGGAAATGGATGTCTGCCAATCGATTGTCAAAAGAGTATGAAAATGGAGTGAAGGAGTTTGTTGAGTTTGCAGTGAAGAATGCAAAAGATCCAAATAGAGTCGTTTGTCCTTATTTAAAATATTGTTTTGGAAAACACGTTAGAGACGATGAATTGGAAGGACATTTAGTATGGAATGAAATTGATCAAAGCTATACATGTTGGATAAGACATGGTAAGAAAAAAAAGGAAACATTAATTTTGAGAATGGTTCGACATAAGCTTCAACTAATTTCGACAAAGATACATATAAGCTGGACCTAGTTAAGAAGATTGCAAAAGCAGTTGAATTAATTATTTGGTATTGAATTAATTATTTGGAATAAAAAAATTCCAAATATAGGTATTTTACTTGAACTGAACTGAATATAAACTTGTAATTTAATAGCGCTTTTGTCCATAAGCGCTATAAAAGCCTTTAAAATAAAATAAAGAGGTCACAAAACTTTCTTTTATACCAAGTTAAAAGGGTCTTTTAAAGCTCTTGTTGCCAAAGCGCTGTAAAAGACTTTTAAAAATAAGGCTTGTACATCGCTTTTCCAACAAGCACTGTAAAAAGGCTTTTTAAAAAAACAGCCATATTACATAAGAAAACAAAGAAGTCTTTTACAGTGTTTTTCCAACAAGCGCTGTAAAAAGGCTTTTAAAAAAACAGCCATATTACATAAGAAAACAAAGAGGTCGTTTACAACGCTTTTCCAACAAGCGCTGTAAAAAGGCTTCTAAAAAGCGTTGTAATAAGGTTTTATATATATCAGTAAATCGCTCTTCATCGTTCTTCTCATTGCGAACCCTATTGTAAGACCCATAATTTTAAAGTATACTTTATATATTTTAGTGTATTTTGGGTATTGAACTCGGAGGCTTTTTAGCCAAAGTTATTAATATTTTGGAGTTTATGTAACCAAAAAGATATTTTGATGCCCAATTAGAATTACTTGTCGATGAATAAAGTAAATTGGCTGCGGTGAATCTTTTACGAAGAATTTAATGCGTTATGGGTGAAATGGTAATTTAACAAATATCTAGGTATTTTGAGATATTTGTTAATTATAATTAATATATATATATATATATATATATATATATATATATATATATATATATAAATACATATATATGTTTGTGTGGAGGGAAAAAGGAAAGAGATAGAAAAGAAAGAAAAGGAAATAGGAGGTAAGGAAATTAGAAGAAAAGGAAAACCAAAAGAAAATAGAAATCCTTCCTCTCTCCCTGCCTCGCAAGCTTATCTTCCCCCTTCCTCCGTTGTTATTCATTTTTGCTTTCTTTGCTTTCCTTTGAGTTCGAAAATTGAAACCCAAGGCTAGTGGGTGAGAAAGATCAAGTTCCCAGCTTCTTCCTTCCTCCCGAATTCGAAAACGGAGTTAGGGATTTCAAAACCGTCAAACACAAATCTCCCTGTTTCATCTAGATCTAAGCTTTGTTTCGCGAAGAGATAGAAGGAAAGTTGCTCACTACCACGCTTCGGTGCTAGAGAACCAACTTTGGAAGTGACGTTGCGAGCGGAGATTTTACCGGATTTACTCGCGGTACTGTAATCGCACATGAAAGCTAACGTGAAGGTAAGGACTCCTTCCAAACTTTTAGTTTGCATTTAGGGACTTATCTGTGGTTGTGTGGAAAAGAATTTTGTTAGGGTTAAAGTAATGTTTCGTGAAAAATGAATTTAAACTCATTTATGTATGATTTTGAATAAATGAAACTTGTTGCGTTTGAGTGGTGGGTTGTGTTGATTTGTGTTCGTTGTATTTGACGTGCTCTTAATTAATACTGATGAAATTTGATATGTGTATGCTGTATTTTGTGGAGAAATGAATTGATGTATTTTGGTGTGAGTTGTGGATTGGATTTGATAATATGTTTGAGTTTGTTTTGTGTGGAATTTGAAAACCATTAAGTTAAATGAGTATTAAGAATGCAGAATCTCTTAATGTCTTGTTTACTTAATGTGTGTTTGTGAAAATTGTTTAAGTTAAATGAGTATTAACAATGGAGAATCTCTTAATGTCTTGTTTACTTAATGTTTGTTTTGGAAAATCGTTTAAGTTAAAAGAGTATTAAGAATGAGGAATCTCTTAATATTTCTGTTTACTTAATGTTTGTTTTGGAAAATCGTTTAAGTTAAAAGAGTATTAAGAATGGGAAATCTCTTAATATTTCTGTTTACTTAATGTTTGTTTTGGAAAATCGTTTAAGTTAAAAGAGTATTAAGAATGTGGAATCTCTTAATAATTATGTTTGCTTAATGTTTGTTGTGAAAATCGTTTAAGTTAAATGAGTATTAAGAATGGGGAATCTCTTAATGACTTGTTTACTTAATGTTGTTGTGAAAATTGTTTAAGTTAAATGAGTATTAAAAATGGGGAATCTTTTAATATCTGCATTTACTTAATGATTGTTGTGGATGGAGTCAGTGTATGCTTATGCATTTCATTTTGGTAAATTGTGTTGACCCGTGATAGGTGGCACCTCGGTAAACAGTACTGACCCGTGATAGGTGGTACGCTTACGATATACGTTTTTGGTAAATTATGCTGACCCGTGATAGGTGGCACCTCGGTAAATAGAACTTTGGTCTGTGATAGGCGATACATTTACGATTTACGCTTTTTCTTTTAGTAAATCATGCTAACTCGTGATAGGTGGCACCTCGGTAAACAATACTGACCCGTGATAGGTGGTATATTTACGATTTACGTTTTTTAGTAAATCGTGCTGACCCGTGGAAGGTGGCACCTCGGTAATTGGTACTTTGGCCTACGATAGGCGGTACAATTATGATTTACGGCCCTTCGAGGAGGGTTCTGGTTTGAAACTCCGAGTCCATGCATTTTGGCATATACGCATTGCATTAGGATGCTTGGCACACGAGTCGTGTTTGATTCAAATTTATGATTGTGTTGATTTTGCTAAGTGTTATTTTTGAAATTTTGTGTAAGTGTGTTTGATTCAAATTTATGATTGTGATGATATTACTAAGTGCTATGTTTTGGAACAAGTTGTGTGTAAGTATGTTTGATTCAAGTTTATGATTGAGTGTTTGATGTTAAGATTTGGAGTTGTGTATGAATGTGATTGAGTTAGTTTATGTATTTTTGGAAGAATATGCAGGGAAATCGATTTCCCAATCGATTTGATGAGTTACAGGGACTTCTCTAATATGACAAAATCGATTTGCCAATCGATTTTGTAAAGCTGTTTTTCAAAACCATTTAAGAAATCGATTTGGAAATCGATTTGGCCATCCAGGAACTCAGCAAAATTGACAAAATCGATTTGGGAATCGATTTGGTCATCCAGGAACTCAGCAAAACTGATAAAATCGATTGGCTCAATAGAAATTCTTATTTTGAGTTAGATAATCGATTTCTCAATTGATTTATCAATGTCTTTGTCAGTTATGTATTACTTGATGGATTGAGAACTTTAGTTTGATTTCATTTTCATTTGTAAGCATTGTATGAACTTTTAGCATATGGAAAAACCCTTTTAAGGTGCATGCTAAGTTGAAAGGGTATTTTGTGCATTTGAAAACTTAAATGTTATGTGTTAATTGTTAATTTCGGTTGGTGATCCTTTACAACTATTGTGGAAATCTGGGCTTTGCCCTCAGATGAGAGCCATGACTATCCTACCGGTTCATACCCTGTGGATGGGGATGTAGATGGAAATGCTTGACTGGAGCTACGTTAGGAGGATCTTACGGGGCGCATAGAGATCACTCAGGGTGTATAGCTATAGTTTTTTTTTTTTTTGTAGAATGATCATATTAGGATGACATAGAGGGAACATATGTCTTTCTTTTGGACTACGTTATTTTGAACTGGAAAACTGTATCTTTACTAATATTCCATGTATCATTGGCTGTTGTGTAAATACTTTGGACTCATATTTCGAAAACTATTATGCTGTGTATCAATTATATTGACTTATATGCTTATTCAAAGGTATTTTACTTAATTATTCTTTGTTTCATTTTAATTTCTTTTGAAAAAAAATACACTCTCGCTTTGAAAATCGGGGTGTTACACCTATCATCTCTCCCATTGCGAACCATATTTGCACGATCATCTCTCCCATTGCGAACCATATTTCCACTAACATCCTCATTACGAACCATCTCTTCTCATTGAAATACATAACCCTCATTACGTATTTCTGAGAACCATACTCTCTCCATTCGTATTTCTGTGCATTTAGGTATATTTGCGCATTCAGGTGTTCCTTCTTCTACGAACCCTATGTATTTCTTCTCACTATTCAGATATTGTATTTATTAATTTTTTGTTGCCACTAAAATGCATGTTGAGCTTATACTGCTATGTACTTAGACTACTGCATGTTAAACTTGTTGAAGTTATACTGAATTGCATGTTGAACTTGTTGTAGATAAATGGATACCAATAAAGATTTAGATTGTCAAAATGAGGAAGCTGTCAACACTAAGACTTACGAAAATGAAGTGAAACGTGGTGCAGCCATCATGCAAAATGTCATAAAAGCAAGGAGCAGTGATATAAAATTTGAGGTATACTATACTTTGTTTGCTGTTTATTTTTTCTCTTTGTTGAAAGCATGTACTTACTATATGAGTTTATTAGGTTGAATAGAATGAGTGTGGTCTGCCAATTGACCCCAACAACTCCATGTTTCTAAGTTACATTAGGGCTGTTGTTCGTTAGAATATCCGTATTACAATTGACAATTGGAGAGATAAGGCGTTGAAGGATGCGAAAGATATACTGTTGAATGATATACAAGTAACTTTTTTGATCCACTTTTTTATCATTTATAATTTTTTCCATTGAAATACTTTACTCAAACTATATCTTTATTTCGTTTGCAGACTGCTTTTGTTATTGACGAGGTGAAAAAGAATTATGTGCTGAGAGTTGTTGGGAAAATACATCGGGGTTTTAGATCTCACCTCTCAAATTTCTATCTAAAAGATCGTGAAAGATATATGAATGTTGAAGCTCCAAAAATATATAAACATTATATATCAAATGAAGAATGGAGCGCATTTGTAGCAAAACGTTCAGACCCCGCGTTTGTGGTAAGTGATTAATTTATTAGCATTTGTGTTTTATTATTCATATTCATAGCGTATTTTAAATTTTTACACGAATGTTATGTTTTTTATATAGAATATAAGTAAGGAAAATTGCGAGAGGGCAAAAAATCCGATGCACCCATATAAAAAATCACGTATGGGATATACACGTATAGAGCAAAAACTTGTAAGTAATTAAACATCACTTTTATATAATGTGGTACATTATATTATAAACTATAGTTTCTAACTAATATTTTGTTTATGATCTTAACGAATAGCTACAAGACACCCAATCCGATCAACCGTTGGGTTGTCATATCTTGTGGAAGGAAGCTTGTGTAAATATGGATGGAGTGGTTGATAACAAAAATGTTCAAAAAGTAATAGAACTTTGGGTAAGTATATTATCACTTTAATATTTTTTAATATTGTATTTTAAAAATGATATTGAACTTATATTTTAGGAGAATCTCGAACAAAGTTTGGAAAATCAAGATGTCAACAAAGCTAGTTGAAGGGGCATTCTCGGTAAAGTGTTTAATGTTCTTGAATATTTCGATTGTGACACCCTAAATCCCACATAATATATATATATAATAATTTTTTATCATATTCCTATAAAATTTGCAGCGGATAAATAGAATTATATTTTCAAGAAAATAAAATCTTTTGTAACTAATTTAGGATATCACGTTTCTCAAAGTACACATGCACCAATTCAAATTTTATTACTCAAATAAAACAATTTAATCTCAATAAACTTGATTTAAGTATAATTACTTGATTTAATTCTAAAAACTTATTAGTACTTCTAAGGTTTACATACAAAAATTTGATTCAAATTAAATAAGTAAAATACAAATTAAAACCCTTATTCCCGGTATCACCTATCAGAGCGGGGTTCCTCCCAAACTTGAACTTCAAGACTCATTAACCTGTAATAACTGCGATTTCGCAAACGCAGGGCCCAGCCAGTCAAACACAAACAACGAAGGAGGTGAGTTTTGAAATCATGTTAATAGTATAATATGAGTAAGAAGAACACGCAAACAATCATAATAGAACCGTATCATAATCACTTTACGATATATCAAAATATTTAATTAAATAGTATCATAATATAACATCAAAGTCACTCAAGTAAAATAATCATCTCATTATAATATGCATCAAATCATCTAATTAATATTACCTTTGAAACACATCAATCACAATAAAACAATCACAAGGAAATGCAATGCTATGCATGAGCTTAGACTCTACTTCACAATGTGGTACCATTCTAACTCTGAAGTACTTGGTTAGGAGGCCATGATACTATGCCACCATCCCGGTGGATGGACAATTCAATATGACCCTGTCCTCATAGATCCCCTCAACTCAACCCGAGACACATATACGTGACAGTCGAGGTAAACGTGTGTTGCATGGTAGCTCCCGACATTTGGAGTGCTACCTCCAAGTCACCTAGGAATTCCCCACCGGATTACCTCCAAGGTCTAACAATCTTGCCTTAAGGCTCGACAGTAGACCGCCACGATCAGGCTCATTCAGTTGTACTTCCCCAGAATCACTAGGCTTGTCAGGCCCTACCTATATGATGACAAAATAATCTCCACTTCACAATTCACAATATTTATTTTCTCCCCCTGTTAGCTTAGACTACTCCATTAAGAGTACCATATTTAATTATCATCACTATCTCATCAAGTATGGGGTACTTCAATATTTTCATCACAATCTTATAATATCATTAATCATAAATAATCATGGTCATCGTATAAACTCATCACAATTTTATAACATCACTATCATCAATCAAAAATCATCATTATCATCACGTAAGCATATATCAAACCATGCATCCATATTTTATTATCACATCACATAATTTCATCTAAGCAAACATGTACACATAATTTCATTCAACATCCAACATCACAATAATAACAAATATCAACTACCACACAAGTATCGAAAATTAAATCAATCAACACCTTAGAAAAATTTCTATTTCACATTTTAATCTCACAATTCTCATATTTCGAATTAATCAATTTATCTCTCAAAGGGCTACTACTGTACGTAGTAAGCCCCGGATGAATCGTTGGGAAATACGGTTTTCCCGTTCATCTCACAATATATTATACTCATGAATTCAAACGCTCTCTCACCCCTTACCTTATTTTGAAGCTTTCACACACGAATACGATTCCACGAGCAAACAATCTTTGTTCGTTGATTCTTGGTCCTTCAATCGATCTAACTCGATAGTTTATGGGTAAACGTTAAAAATAAATTATGAGAAGGTACTCTAAAAACTAAATTCGAAATTCGGTCAAGGAAAATTACCATAAATCAGAAACCCAATCAATGGATAATATAGCCACTTTTCACATGGTCGTTTTGGCGTTTGTTTCACTCAAATCGGACTTACAGTGAAGAAGAACGGTGCAAAATAAGGATTTTGAAATTTGGACGAAAACAGAGAAACTTTTCTGGGACAGTTATGGCTCTCCAGTGTCAAACGATAGGTTGTTGTGTTTACTCTTTGGTTCTACGGCTGCCCTTCCAACTCCCTTCTTTTGTTTGTTTTATATTTTTAACAATTAGGGTTCATAGAGTCAACCCCATTGGTCTCTTTATTTATATTTTACTATTATTATTTTTATTTTGTTAAAATTAAACTAATAATTATTTAATCTCCTTTTTAATATTCCTCCAAACCCCATTTAGTTTTTCAAACATTAGTAATCTTTTCTAAATTAGAGTAATTAAAATAATATATAAAAATAACATATTACTAATAATAGAAACTTTCACATTCAAAATAATCCCTAGAATTATACTTATTTCTCAAAATATTCATATTATAACAATACCATCATATTAGAAAATAGTCAAAATTATAAAATAAATAGAGATAACAATAATATTTTATGTAAATTACTAAATCATAATAAATATATATATAAAATCACAATTCAAAAATAAGTATATAAAAACAAAGAAAATCAAACACAATATTACTACGATATCAAGATTCTATAAATAATTAAAATAAGATATATTTAGAAATAATTAAAAAAAAGAGATACTTAAAAATGATTAAAATCTAAATATGTACTCAAACATGTAAGAAAATATCATATTAATTACCAACTCACATATACACTTAAAATCATATAAAATCTTGTTCTTTAAAATATTGCACTAAAATACTTTTATTTTTAGAAAGATATGTAAAATAATAAAGAAAATATTTATTATTTATATTGCTCAATAAATATAATATCTATCAAACCAACACATCATAGAAAACATCCATATCACGAAAATTATTCACAAAATTTATCAACATATATTCTAAAATAATTTTAACATCAAATTAATTATTTAAAATTCTATTTAATTAATAAAATAGTTTATTATAAAATTTGGGGTGTTACACCTTGCATGTTTCCAAGCACGAATTCACGATTCCATTAATGCTATGTGCATCTGAAAAAAATAAAATACCAATATGTAAGATACATAATGATTTAAGTCAACTCTAATAATTTATAATATTAGATTGATAATCATACCAATATATAAAATAAAAGAGAGAAAGTATAAACATACCCATACCAATAGTGTTGGACTTCGATTAAGCACAATTTGTAGTACAACCATATGCAGTTTGTGATGAGTTATTTTGACAATTTAATCTACAAGTTTTAACACAAGCAACAAATGATATAGGATTTTCTACGTCACTTGCACATTTCAAACCACACTTGCCAAGACAAAGCAATACACCGATTCTACTATCTGCATTTTTAGATGGAGGTGCTGTTAGTGAAGAAGTTTCATCGGCAAGAGCAAAAATTAACATATTCATTGTCATAATTACGACCATAATCATAACAACATTTTTCATCTCACTCTTTGACATTTTTCGTTTTTATCTTATAGATATTGTATTTCACTTTGTGTATTTAAGTTTGATTTGACAATCTATGTTGTACTCCATTTATCTTGAGTACATTTTCAAACCCTAAATCAGAAATTCATTGATGATTGTCAATTTTGGAATGTGACATGATTAACACTTATGTATTAAAAGCTTAAAAGTTAATATTTGGCACAATTAGATTTTCATATATTTTTAGATGAATGGAAAAAAAAATCAGATTTCTCACAATTTATATATGTCATAATATTATTTTGTAACCGACTACACAAATATATATATGGTAAAATTTTATTAGATGTCTATGTGAAAATATTTTAGAATGACACTAAAAGAGATCCAAAGAAATTATAGTTTGAGATTTGATATATTGACTATTTGACATAGATATCAAAGATTCAGTTTTGACAAAGATATCAAAGATTCAGTTTTGAAATATCCATTGATTGGTTTTCTGATTTATGGTAATTTTCTTTGACCGAATTTCGAAATCAGTTTTTAGACTATTTTCTCATAATTTATTTTTGACATTTACCCATAAATTGTCGAGTTAGATCGATTGAAGGACAAAAAGTCAAAGAACAAATATTGTTTGCTCGTGGAATCTTATTCGTGTATGAAAGTTTCAAAATAAGGTAACGGGTGAGAGAGTGTTTGAATTCATGAGTATAATATATTGTGAGATGAACGGGAAAACTGTATTTCACAACGATTCATCCGGGGCTTGCTACGTACGGCAGTAGCCCTTTGAGAGATAAATTGATTAATTTGAAATATGAGAATTGTGAGATTAAAATGTGAAATAGAAATTTTTCTAAGGTGTTGATTGATTTAATTTTCGATACTTGTGTGGTAGTTGATATTTGTTATTATTGTGATGTTGGATGTTGAATGAAATTATGTGTACATGTTTGCTTAGATGAAATTATGTGATGTGATAATAAAATATGGATGCATGGTTTGATATATGCTTACGTGATCATAATGATGATTTTTGATTGATGATAGTGATGTTATAAAATTGTGATGAGTTTATACGATTTATGATTAATGATATTATAAGATTGTGATGAAAATATTGAAGTACCCCATACTTGATGGGATAGTGATGATTCTTAAATATGGTGCTCCTACTGGAGTAGTCTAAGCTAACAGGGGGAGAATAAATATTGTGAATTGTGAAGTGAAGATTATTTTGTCATCATATAGGTAGGGCCTGACAAGCCTAGTGATTCCCGGTATCACCTATCAGAGCGGGGTTCCTCCCAAACTTGAACTTCAAGACTCATTAACCTGTAATAACTGCGATTTTGCAAACGCAGGGCCCAGCCAGTCAAACACAAACAACGAAGGAGGTGAGTTTTGAAATCATGTTAATAGTATAATATGAGTAAGAAGAACACGCAAACAATCATAATAGAACCGTATCATAATCACTTTATGATATATCAAAATATTTAATTAAATAGTATCATACTATAACATCAATCACTCAAGTAAAATAATCATCTCATTATAATATGCATCAAATCATCTAATTATTATTACCTTTGAAACACATCAATCACAACAAAACTATCACAAGAAAATGCAATGCTATGCATGAGCTTAGACTCTACTTCGCAATGTGGTACCATTCTAACTCTGAAGTACTTGGTTAGGAGGCCATGATACTATGCCACCATCCCGGTGGACGGACAATTCAATTTGGCCCTGTCCTCATAGATCCCCTCAACTCAACCCGAGACACATATACGTGACAGTCGAGGTAAACGTGTGTTGCATGGTAGCTCCCGACATTTGGAGTGCTACCTCCAAGTCACCTAGGAATTCCCCACCGGATTACCTCCAAGGTCTAACAATCTTGCCTTAAGGCTCGACAGTAGACCGCCACGATCAGGCTCATTCAGTTGTACTTCCCCAGAATCACTAGGCTTGTCAGGCCCTACCTATATGATGACAAAATAATCTCCACTTCACAATTCACAATATTTATTTTCTCCCCCTGTTAGCTTAGACTACTCCATTAAGAGTACCATATTTAATTATCATCACTATCTCATCAAGTATGGGGTACTTCAATATTTTCATCACAATCTTATAATATCATTAATCATAAATAATCATGGTCATCGTATAAACTCATCACAATTTTATAACATCACTATCATCAATCAAAAATCATCATTATCATCACGTAAGCATATATCAAACCATGCATCCATATTTTATTATCACATCACATAATTTCATCTAAGCAAACATGTACACATAATTTCATTCAACATCCAACATCACAATAATAACAAATATCAACTACCACACAAGTATCGAAAATTAAATCAATCAACACCTTAGAAAAATTTCTATTTCACATTTTAATCTCACAATTCTCATATTTCGAATTAATCAATTTATCTCTCAAAGGGCTACTACTGTACGTAGTAAGCCCCGGATGAATCGTTGGGAAATACGGTTTTCCCGTTCATCTCACAATATATTATACTCATGAATTCAAACGCTCTCTCACCCCTTACCTTATTTTGAAGCTTTCACACACGAATACGATTCCACGAGCAAACAATCTTTGTTCGTTGATTCTTGGTCCTTCAATCGATCTAACTCGATAGTTTATGGGTAAACGTTAAAAATAAATTATGAGAAGATACTCTAAAAACTAAATTCGAAATTCGGTCAAGGAAAATTACCATAAATCAGAAACCCAATCAATGGATAATATAGCCACTTTTCACATGGTCGTTTTGGCGTTTGTTTCACTCAAATCGGACTTACAGTGAAGAAGAACGGTGCAAAATAAGGATTTTGAAATTTGGACGAAAACAGAGAAACTTTTCTGGGACAGTTATGGCTCTCCAGTGTCAAACGATAGGTTGTTGTGTTTACTCTTTGGTTCTACGGCTGCCCTTCCAACTCCCTTCTTTTGTTTGTTTTATATTTTTAACAATTAGGGTTCATAGAGTCAACCCCGTTGGTCTCTTTATTTATATTTTACTATTATTATTTTTATTTTCTTAAAATTAAACTAATAATTATTTAATCTCCTTTTTAATATTCCTCCAAACCCCATTTAGTTTTTCAAACATTAGTAATATTTTCTAAATTAGAGTAATTAAAATAATATATAAAAAAAACATATTACTAATAATAGAAACTTTCACATTGAAAATAATCCCTACAATTATACTTATTTCTCAAAATATTCATATTATAACAATACCATCATATTAGAAAATAGTCAAAATTATAAAATAAATAGAGATAACAATAATATTTTATGTAAATTACTAAATCATAATAAATATATATATAAAATCACAATTCAAAAATAAGTATATAAAAGCAAAGAAAATCAAACACAATATTACTACGATCTCAAGATTCTATAAATAATTAAAATAAGATATATTTAGAAATAATTAAAAAAAGAGATACTTAAAAATGATTAAAATCTAAATATGTACTCAAACATGTAAGAAAATATCATATTAATTACCAACTCACATATACACTTAAAATCATATAAAATCTTGTTCTTTAAAATATTGCACTAAAATACTTTTATTTTTAGAAAGATATGTAAAATAATAAAGAAAATATTTATTATTTATATTGCTCATTAAATATAATATCTATCAAACCAGCACGTCATAGAAAACATCCATATCACGAAAATTATTCACAAAATTTATCAATATATATTTTAAAATAATTTTAACATCAAATTAATTATTTAAAATTCTATTTAATTAATAAAATAGTTTATTATAAAATTTGGGGTGTTACATCGATCGTGTGAAGGAGAAAGGATTTGGCGTAACTCCAAAAAGCTATTTTTCACAAGAGAAGCGCCAAAATCCATCTAATGAGGAATTATTAGAGAAGCTCAAATTCCTGTCAGAGCAAGTGGCATTCTTGGTGAAGACAAATAAAGATAAGCAACTTCCGGATCGGCTCCAACGTGAAATAAAAATGGAGAGTGAAAACGCGAGTTGCAACATTGGTCTCAAAAGTCTTCCCGAAGTAATTAATTACTTAATAAAATAAGAAATTCATTTAACCTAATTGTTTCACATTTAACCTAATTGTTTCACATTTAATAAAACGCGAGTTGCAACATTGGTGTCACTCCTTACGTGTTGTACTTATCCTCCCCTACTCATCGCAAGGTCGGAAAAGGAACATTGTACAATACTTCGGGAGAAGTACTGCACAACCCACCGATCCCTGCGGGCATGTCAAAGTATCACATGTTATTGCCTTGGAACCAAATGCATTGTTGCCTATACCGAACAACGATGCAGATATGAATTTTTTAGGCGAAGCAGTTGGTAGTTACGTGGCATGACCCACACATCTTGTTGCCCTTTATAAAGTATGTTTAATTAATTAAAATGTATGTTTAATTGATATGTATATTTAATTGCATGATATATGATTATGATTGATTATATTTAATTGCTGATTTTTTTCTGCTGTTAACTTTGATTTCACATTTATTTAGATTTAGACAAAGCCTAAAGGGAATGATAAGAAGATTTCCAAAAACGAGTCGGTTACATCGCTGGAAAAGGTTTGTCATTTTTTCAGATTCAATAAACTAACATTTAACCTTATTTTTTCAGATTCAATCCAATAAACCACCCGCATAGCAAACCAGCTGCCGCACCACAACTGGATGTTCGTGGTAAAAATAAAGCCGGCAAACTTCAAAATTTGAGGTAAATAAAATTGGCAAACTTCAAAAGCTGGAGGGTAATAAAGCTGCCAAAGTTGCTGCTAAAAAACTAGATTAGGGAAAATCAGTTGCTGCTATTGCTCCTAAAATAAGTCAGCCATGCCGTGCTAAATATGGGTCGTGTCTTAACATACATGTAAAAAGGAATATGGGCAGCAACAACTATTCACACATCATAAGCATGGATAAAGCTATATTCAGAGATGAATATGAAAATCTTCTTGAAAAGGAGCACATATACGAACTTCTTAACCATAAGGAGCTGAGTGCTACTGTTATCAGCTTATACATTAGATAAAAATTACTTTTAATAGCATTTATTGGTATTTAATTTATTGGTAATTAATCTAATTTGAAATTTTTATTGAAGTTTTTGTATGAGAAGTTGGTGTGCACGCACAGATTGTTTAATAGATTTTCATTCTTGTCCCCGCATAAGCTTTTGATGTGTAAACTTGATTCAGTGAATGTAAAGAAATACATTGTGGATATCCTATTAGGAAATATAGAGAAGGAAAAGCCGTTCCTTGCACCATATAATTCAGAGTACGTAATTATGTATTATTTATTTATATCTTTTTAAATTTATGAGATCTTAATTTATTAGTTGTCTAAACAAAATTGTCAACCAAATTTTTGTTGTTGTAGGGCACATTGGGTGCTATTTGGAATCAATGCGACCTCTGAAGTTATATACTATTTAGATCCCTAGCACAACAATTACAACAATCACTCTGATATAAAGACTATGTTCGACACGTAAGTAATATTCATTTATTTCTTACATATATATATATATATTTAAATAATGTATTTGTTAATGTTATAATAATCACATTTATTTATTCGATAGTGCTTTACAAGTTTTTCGAGCTCAAAGAGGTGCTACAGTGTTGAAGCAAAAGTCAATAACATCACATGGATTCCAATAAAGGTTTGAAATATATGCCTTTAAAATTTCATTTACAATCAATGCACAAATATTTTATTAATTTATATGTTTTATTTTATAGTGCCCTCGTCAAACTAACAACATCGATGGTGGGTACTATATAATGTGATTCATGAAGGAGATTGTTGATAGGAATTAAACTATTATCCCAGAAATGGTACAATATTTCATTTTTGATTTTCATATATAAACTCTGTATATATTTGATTCTAATTTATTTATGTTCAATTTTTATATTGCACAGTACTTTGAAAATTCCAGTCCAACATACTCTAAGAGATATCTAATTGAATTAAAGGAAAAATGGTGTCAGTATGTGATTTAAATGAAAATTATTTGATTTGTTGGGATGTAAATATATGGTAGTTCTGTTCTGTGTAGTTCTGATAGTTATATGTATATGAATAGAGCATATTTGAAAAGTTGTGAATATGTAGTTATATCAATATGTGTTGTTGTGTAAAGTTATAAAGTTAAGTTATATAGTTATGTTGTTGTGCATTGATTGTGTGAACTGATTATGAACTGATTCTGGATAAAATTGATTTTGGAAAAAAATTAAAAGACAACGCTTTCTAAAAAATGCCACAAAAAACCAAAAAGCGCTTTTTAAAAATTTCATTTACAACGTTTTTAAATAAAACAAAAATAAGAATGCACCTTTTACAGCGCTTTTTGAAAGGTTTTGAATATGTAGTTATATCAATATGTGTTGTTGAGAATATCGGAATATGTATATGAATATCTACTTATTTTATAGCGCTTTTTTATTTTAAAAAGCGTTGTTGTATCTTTTTACAGCGCTAGATACTACAACACTAATTTTTTTGAAAAAGTGTTGTAAATGGCTTAAACAAAACGCTGTAAAATCTTATTTTTCGCTTAGTGATAGATAGTGTGGTGTAACTTAAAAAAATAACACTTCATCAAATTTTGGACCAAAATTCTATTTGGGGATAAATAAAATGGGAGAACTACTTCCATAATTCAACTAAAATAGAGGGATCAAAACTGAAATTAAGCTTATAAAAAATTTAAAAAAAATACGAACTAATTTGTAAAATTAAAAGCTAGAGACCAATTTCTAAATTTAAAATAATGTGTAAAAGTTGCACCACACATGAAGCAATCCAAAATTCACATTTTATTAGGATAAGGAATTATTTTCAAATTTTTAGTTTTACATAGAATTTGAAATGAGTACCGCTATTTATTACGACAATCAAACAAAAACGTGCACATTGACGTGCTTATCCTTGTTGGGATTGCCATTGTATCTAAGAATTTTAGTTAACCACTTTTTTATTGGGTGTTTTTATGCAACCAATTAAACGGTCATCGTGGTATTCTTATTGCTGTGTTGTGCAGTCTTCAACAATCTATCTTGTCATTGTCTCTTTATTTCAACACCTCATCTCCCCTTCCTAACCAGTCAACCACTACCTCTCAAGAAAAATTTAAACTTTGAAGCAAAAAGTTTTAACGAAGCAAAAGGGACACGTAATAACCCCACATAAAAACAAATCAATATATACAAACAATTGAATAAAATCATCAGATCCTCGCCGACTTGTTCTCTATGTGGGAGATTTGCAGAGAGAACCCCTTATGTTCTTCGTGATTGTGTGGATGTATTCCTGGTATGAATCCGTATTATTTCACCTAATCTGTTTTCTAATTTTTTTTCTCCTTAAATTGCAGAGACTGGATTTCTAGCAAAATCATCGGGGTTGGTTGGATGGAACTCTACTTTCATGACTACTTGTTGGTTTATGTGAGCATGGAGAAATAAAACCATTTTTATGGTGGATTTCTAGCTGCCGTAGTATCCAGTTGTGGTTATTCATAATTTCATTGGAGAGGCAGATAATTACTCTAATGGCGATTCTAAGAACAATGGACAACTTTCAGGATGTGGAGGGCTTTTCCGCAACTCAGCTGGGAGGTGGATAAATAGGTACATCAAGAAGATTAGGGCATGTGTTGCCTTATATGCGGAAATATAGACTTTGTACCTTGGTTTAGTCATGACTAAAAGGGAGGACTTCTCCAATCTTATTGTGGAAAGTGACTTCAAAGTTCTAGTTACGATAACATGAAATTGTCAGTGAGGTGGGATGTTTCCTCATTTGATTTGATGGATTAAATATCTTACTCCCATAGGGAACATTCAAATACAACATATGTTGCGAAAACGAAGTAGAAGTGTTGATTGGTTCATTAACTTTAACCTCTCTTATGACACTTTCAGTTGTATTATAGTGGAGTCTCATTCACTTGAGCTCTATAAATACCTATTTGACGATATCTTTAGTACTTAAATGCCTAGGAATGTCCGTTTAATCCTTTAGTTTCTCTTTTAAGCGTAACATTCTTTATACGCGCACAAAAAGAAAAGCATCAGATCCTATAACACATGAAATCTATTTTTTATTATAAATCTATGATGCCCAATTATACCATTTCTTATTATTGTAGTATATTACAACCTGTTTTTCCAAACTCTTCATAGGTAGTTCTTCTACTATTTTTTTTTTCCAGAAGAATTGATTTAATTACTTCCAAAAAACAATAAATAAACCATAGTAAATTGAAAATTGCAAACAACCATGAAATAAAGCATCCAAAATAACACCATTGTAAAATTTCAAAAAAAATAGAAAATAAAAAAACTTCTTAAATTAATAATTAATTAAAGGCATGAAAACATATCGGTGCATTTAACAAAAGGGAAAGAACCGAAAATCCAATTTAATGGAGGAAGATACAAGAAGAAGAATGCAAGATATGTAATTTAAAATAAGAAGCATAACTTTATAAACCGTTATTTCCGTTATGCGAATAATTTTGCAACGGGAGTTACATGCTTACGTTACAACTCTCATTTGAGAGTTTGGTAGAAGGATGCCTTGGTCCACATTTCTCATTTGGAATTCTTAAATTTTGTCTTTATTAAAATATTTTATAAAATCTTTTTAAATTTAAAATTTCTTCGAATTTATAGAATGTAATCTATTGTGAATTTTTTTTTTAACTACCCTCTAAAACTACATTAACTAATACAATTTCCTCATCTAAACAGAAAAAGTTCTTACATACTTTAAGTGTTTTCGTTTTGTTTGTCATAAGCAAATGCATTAACGTTAGTATATATATTAATACTTTGAAAACATGATAGTGGCTTCTTCCTTCCCTACATATGAACAAGCCTAAATCAACCGTTTAATTTTATCAACTAATTCTGCCATATTTGTCACCTACCTATTAAAAAGAATGGGGAATTGTACCGTGCAACCTCCCACCTATTCCTCCCACTCCCATTTGAGATGAAAAGACCATATTGCCCTTTGTTATGTGTATAAAAACTCCCAAAAAATTTATCTTTTCTTTTTTCACCCATATCATTTGAAACTTTCATTTGTTCGAATGAGTTAATTGCAAACATTTCAACAATTTAAAATATTCAAAATTGAAAAGTAAGAAAAAAATCAAACTTTCGAAACATTCCTGCAAAATAAAATTTTCGAAATGCAAACATTCGAAAGTATCCAGCAATCACAAACCTTCGAAATGATGACATTTGAAACTTTCTAGCAACTTCCAAGATTCAAAATGCAAACATTTGAAACTTTCATACAATCCGAAAGTTTCGAAATGGAAAAATCTAAAACATGTTAAGTATTAAGTTTCGAAACTTTAAAATTGATGGAATGTTTCAACCATGAATCTTTCACATAATTAGCAAAAAGGATAATAACGGCACACACTAGTACAAAGTATTGCAAGTGATGATCATACTCCCCCACACTAGTCGAATATACAATTTTTTCCATAAATCCATTACTTCATCTTGTCTATCCTTTTTCACATATTGTTTGCATCTTGCTCCAACATTTTTTTCAATTTGAAAACGACATAGCAAATGAATTGAAGTAGGAAACACAACACTAATGGCATTCATCATGGCAAGATCTCTATCAATCACATTAACTTTAGAAATTAAAGTTTTAGAGACAAATAACTGTCTTACCTTTTCAAATGGCCAAATAAAATTATCTTGTCGCTCTTGTTCCAAGTAAGCAAACCCAACTGAAAATGTGAAACTAGTAGATGTGACACCAACAATTTCAAGTAATGGTAACCGATATCTATTTGTTTTGTATGTGCTATCACATATCAAAACAAAATGAAATGTGTTTAATAACTTTATACAATCAGGATGCGTCCAAAAAATATCTCTAAAAATATCTGAATTTTCCCGTATTCTTGTCTAATGCACATAATTTTCTTGTTGTATTAACATCAACAGATGCTGCATTTCTGTGTACGAACCTCTCACCGAAGCTCGATAAGTACTCATTGCTTTATATATTTGGCTAGGAATTAAGAGATTAGCTTTATTTCTCTCTTTCGAAGCATTCAAAGTGAATCTTTGTGCAAGCTTATACTTTGTCATGTCATTCACAAATTTCCTCTCTTCTTCATTTAAACGCCCCAAATATGAATGTCCGGTTATAGTATCAAGTAAATCATGATTGTGTGTTCCACAACGAACACTAATTTTCCATACTTCACCATTGCTAAACGGTGTACATCTGAGGGTAAACGGACAGTTTTCCTTGTGAGAACAAGTTATTGTTGGTTTTGATTTTGATTTATATCTTCCACTTCTTTCGCATCCCAAAATTAATTTGTCTTTTCTTCCCCTCTTTTCGGTTGCTTTGTCTGATCGAATGGTAACAATTAAAATTCCATTTTGCCTTCCAATGCCTTTTGCCCATTCAAATACAGCTTCTCGAGAGGGAAGTACCTACAACATATGTTTCAAATGTAACATAAAATATATATCTATAATCAAAATTTGATCGGTGGTAAATTATCAGTAATAATACCTGACCAGTGGTGAATTTTTTTGTAGAATCGATAATCGTTGTTGAAGCAGGAACCTCAACTCTACTCATACCTAATTTCAAAGATAATAATAAGTTTAATTAATAATAATATTATAAATCTTTGTTAAAATAAAATTTTAATAATTGTAAAAAAAAAGTGTATATTTCGAAACTTTCCCAAGAATTGAAACTTTCGAAATTGATACTGTTCGAAAATATGAAACTTTCAAAATTATTGCATTTCGAATATTTGAAAGGTTCAAATGTTGTGTTTCGAATATTTCAAATTCAACAAAAGTTTCGAGGTTTTCATGAATTGTGGGAAAAACCTGTTTCGAAGATTTAGAATTCATCTAAACTTTCGAACGTTTGTACGAATTCTGGAAAACATTGTTTCGAAAATTTCAACTTTATCCAATGTTTCGAAATACACATATAGTCTTGTAATATATTTGGAAATTAATGTTTTGAAACTTTCACATTTAACCAAAGTTTCGAAAATGTCATAAGTCTTACTTTTTTTTTAGTGTTTCGAATGTTTAAAATTTTCGATTCATTTGGTATTCTTTGTAATTTTTGAATGGGGTGTGTGTGGAATAGAGTGGTAATTTTTTTTGATTGTTTCCTAAAATGTAAAAAAGGACAATATGGTCTGTTCATCTCAAATGCGGAGGTAGGAGGAATAGGTGGGGGTGAACGGTACAATTCCCCAATGAATGAAATTTATCATCTACCAAATACTCCTTGAAGGAGATAAGCAAATGAGATAGTTCATTTGCACATTTACCTTTTGTCAGTGTTAGTGTTTTAAACTGTTTGCAATGGAAGTAAACCAGAAAAAAAGAAAGGAATGATATAAATGTGATATCTTTATTGAGATATGAATATGTTATTTATACAAGTCATTAGTTAGTTAGTTGATTACATACAATAAAATTTAAGTTGAATTACAAAACTGAATACAGAGAACGTTCAACGTTCTCCGTTTTTCTAACACTCAAAACTAAGAACATTGTTGGTTTCCAACACTCTCTCTTAATTCAAGTTTCTTCAATCATTGACATCTTTTGCAGCATCTCCATCTTGAGTTCTCCTGCTCTTTTGGCGTTGTTTGCCAATTCGCGATCACAAGCCTCAAAAGCTAAGCGAGCCTTTTTGAACATTATCATCTTCTTATCAACTATTAATTTCGTCTTTCTTATAGCCTCTTGCACCATTTCAGCAATTCTATTGCATGCCTCATGTTGAACAATCAATCTTCCACTTTTTGGATTTTCCATGTTAGTCCTAGCTCTTGGAAAGCCATCAATGTTGTCCTACATGCTACTTTAGAAATCATTTTTTCCACTTTTTAGTTTTTTCTTGAGATCATCACACTTTAAAAAAACTTATTCCCCCGTTGGTCTTTACTACCATGAAAGATCCTACCAACAAAATCAAGCTCCCTCATCAAGGGTCCCCCATCCCATGATGGTGCACAATGTTGGAAGATATCTTTAACCCAACCCAACAGTTTTGAAGTCATATTGCATGCTTGACACCTGAAAACCATTTCTCTTGACCCGAATCCACTCTTTACAGAAGGATTGATGCAAATAAGTTGCTCTCGAATAGCACAATCTGTGTGATTCCAATGAGAACGCAAATCACATCCAATCCTACGACATGTATTAACTTCAAAATCAAACTTGCTCTCCCTTTTCTCTTCAAGAACATCCCAAGACAGATTTGCCGCTGAATTCTCTAGAAGAATATCTTCATCTTCACCATTTTCATTTCCATAACCATCTTCATCTCCCTCGGTGAAATCCAATGCAAATTTTAATTGCACTGCTTCAGCCTTAACCGAGACAAGTTCGGCTTTGAGCTAGTTTATCTTATCGCGTGACAACCTCTAGTGCATTCTTATTATCTACACTAACTAAATTAGCCTCAACCTTTCTCACAAGTTCCTCCAATGATTTTACTTGAGCATTTGGTTGTTCCAATTCTAAGGCTAAGGATTGATAAGCTTCTTAAACGATCGCGCTTTCTAACCAAAATGATTCCATTGTCTTATTTGCAATTTCTAATTGCATTTGACATTTGCCAATTATTTGCAAAGCATTTGATTATGATTCTCTAAAATGACTCACCTCATTCTTCAACTTTTCAATTAAAGAGAATTTTTCATCAATCTCTATCCTCAACTCTTATATTTCAGCCTCAGAATCAACAACCTTTTCAGATACAAAAAACTTCATATCTTGGTCTTGCTTAGATCCTACTTTGCTTGAATGAACACATGTCTCAAAACTATCTCAAAACAGATAACGTTCTTTGTTTGTGGCTGAAAACGGAGAATGTTCTCCGTTTGTTGTAGCCATCAACAAGACTATATCTATGACACCCCGATTTTTAACAGCGCGGGTGTATTTTTTTTTTCAAACAAATTTAAATTCGTAAATCAATGAAATACCTTTGGATAAAATATTAAGTTATAACGTAAAGGACAAAAGTCATAACTAATTACAACATAATTACTAACAACCTAAAATAGTTTTTGGGATTAAAATCCAAAGTATTTTTTTAAAAAAAAAATAACAGGGCTATAAGACTTATAAGACATAGCTCATATCCCTAGGGTATTCTCGGCAGTCACCTGTACAAAAGTACTGCCCCAAGAATCTCTATCTTTCCCCACAATCACATAAAAAAAATGGAACATGGACCACCAAAACAAAATGTCAAACTGACAATATAAGTTATAGGTACAGTCTTCCCAAAATAAAATAATTACAAACGCAAAAGAATGACATCTAGTCCATATACAACCAAACTAATCTGATCATACTACTAAAACTATAATAACCTGGTGATCTCCACGCATCTCGCAAGTTCCCCCTGACAGAACATTGGTCAGGTATGTCTAACCACATTCTCTTCGCTAGGGTACTAATTGGTGGGGTGACCTCAGTTCTCGTATGAGGGAAAAGCCCAAATTCCACAATAATTGTAAAGGGTCACCAACCGAAATTAACAAATATCACTTAGCATTTAAATTTTAAATGCACAAAATAACCTTTCATCTTAGCATACTCCTTGAAAGGGTTTTCATATGTCAAAAATGCATCAACCAAGACGAAAATGAAGTTTTTAACAAAACTGCACTGTTGTATTCGAATACAACACTATCGTAGCCGAAATTATTCTCCAAACATTCATAATATCAATTATGAAACATAATTCACACCAAATTAATCTCTAAAAATTTACACCTCGATCACACATCAAGTATTCATAACATCAATTATGAACACATAATTACATCGAAACTTAATCAACCCAAATTCGCACCTCAAAGCAATTACGACACAATAACAAACAACAACCGAGTATGTATTTACAATCATCATAGTATATCAAACATGTCTCACGTGCCAAGCACCCTAATGCAATGTGTATATGCCAAAATGCATGATTCAGGAATTCCAACTAAAACCCTCCTCGAAAGGGCATAAATTATAATTATACCGCCTATCACAGACCAATACTAATTAATGAGGTGCCACCTGTTATGTGTTAGCACGATTTACTAAAAAGCGTAAATCATAAATATACTACCTACCACATACCAATACTATTTATCGAGGTGCCACCTATCACTGATCAACACGATTTACTAAAAAAAACGTAAATCATAAATGTACCGCCTGTCACAGATCAATACTATTTACCGATGTGCCACTTATCACGGGTCAATACGATTTACCAAAAAAAAACGTAAATCATAAATATACCGCCTATCACAAACCAATAGTATTTACCAAGGGGCCACCTATCACGGGTCAGCATAATTTATAAAAATATGCACTCTATGACAAACCTACACTACGCAAAAAATCTCCGCAAGGATAAGATGAACCAACAAATCACAAGGCATCCTTTCGTGGCCCATCACGGTCACCACTATCACCATGGCCCCATTGCGGTCACCTTGTACTATGAAATGCATGAGCATACTCTGTCTCTTTTCACCATAATCATTAAGTAAATGCAGATATTAAAAGATTCCCTATTTTTAATATTCATTTAACACTAATAATTTTTCAAACTTATCGCAGAGTATACTCAAAACAGATTTTCCTCAATAAAATTCATAACGCACATATTATCAGTTATGAATACACAATCACATCAAAACATAATCACTACAACAACATTAATGTGTCAGAGTTTTCCCCACCGCTAACTCGGTGCCAACAGTCTCGATTCCTTTTCGAGACTCAAGGAGCTAACTACATATACATAAATATTTATAACAATTTGTTCACAATAAAATTAATTCAACCACAACAAAATTACCAAAATTAAATCTTTCTCACACACCAAACTTTTAAAACCAAATAATCTACATTATTTAGTTAAAACTAAATAAAAAAATATTGTCCAAATCTCACATACACACACTCGACTATTAAATCATCGAAGTTTTTGAGTTAATAAAATACTCTAAACTTTTTTTTAAACTCAGTCCAACATTTTAAACTCTTACCATTTTTAATTTCAATCTATCTTTTTGCTCGAACTCTTTAACTTAGTTAAAATTTGAACTTTTTCACAATTTTAACAACTCTAAATTTTTTTTGTAAAATTTCAACTTCAGTTCAAACTCATTTATTTGAAAATAACTCATTACGTAACTCAAACACATCAAATTTAATCCATTCAATTGCACAACACACGTATAGCACCTCAATTAAATTTCAACAATTCAAACATAAATCAACCAATTTTAAAACTCTACATTTTTACACATAAACCACCTTAAATTCATCTTCCACAAACACACATAAATCACATTAATTCATTTTCCACAATCTCACACACAAACCTCACAAATTTCCACCTCCACAAATACACATATAAAGTCCTATTGCAATCTAAAAGTTTGGATTGAGCCCTTACCTCCGTTGTAGTTTTAACAACCGATTATGGCACCGTGATTTATTACGGTAAAATTTTTGCTCGTGTCGTTGCTTCGAAAACTAGCTCACTAGCACCACAGCGTAGAAAGGAGCAACTTTCCCTTCTGTCACTTCTCGAATGGAAGCTTAGATCTAGTAGATAAATGGAGGTTTATGTTTGAGTTTTTTCTTTCTTTCTTTGAAACAGAGAAAAAGAATGAAGGCTGGAAGAAAAAGAAAAGAATGGAAGGAGGCGAGCTGCACGGGAATGCTTTCTTTTTGTTTCCTTTTCCTTTCTTAAGTATATATATATATATATATATATATATATATATATATATATATATATATATGCCAAATATCTAAATAAAAATCTAGATATTTTATAAAAATCATTATTTCACCCATCACCTCACATCACTTCTTAAACCATTATTTCAGAAAAATTTCTACTCTCGCCACAATTCAATCAGTAGATGAATTTTTCTGAAAAATGTAATCGACATACACAACATAATTGAACCTAGGATGCAAAGATCTCAATATCTTTTCACATAGTTTTTGTTAAGTAAGCTTTTCACCACCACTAGTCATCTGATTTGTGATACTCCTCAATCTTGAAATCAGATCTGAAACATTCTCTTGTTCCTCCTGCTGCAACAATTCGAACTGTTTTTGTAAGTTTTGCAATTTCACTTTCCTGACCTTGGTTCCCCCAGAATAACACTTCTCCATAATTTCCCAAGCTTCTTTTACACTTTTGTAATGACGACTTTATTAAGGGATCTCGAGTTTGCAAGAGCTTAAAAAAATTTCACTTTTTTTCCTTCATTTTTTCAATAAAAGGCAGACTATGTTGGTTAACAGGTCATACTCAAAAATATTGTCTAAATGCTACAGACAACTTTAGTCAATTTACGTAATTTAAAATTTGTGTTGTTACTTTTTATGAATGAATTATATTAATATATTTATATATATATATATGTATGTGTGTGTGTATGTATTTGAAACAAAAATTGTATATTTGTTAATTTGAAACAAAAAATTGAAATATATTTTTTTAAAATTTCCTTAATGAAGTCGCCTGCTTCTTTAAGAAAGTCGTCATTTACAAAGACGACTTATAATTAAGAAAAAGTGTTATTCATCTTGGTAAGAATTCGACGCTTCATAGCAGGTCCAAGCACATTGAGGTGAAGTATCATTGGATACGTGATACTTTGGAAGCTAAGTTGTTGGAATTGAGTAAAGTCTGTACTAATAAAAATGGTTCTAATATGATGACTAAAGCATTATCAAGAGGGAAGTTTGAAACTTGTTGTGATATTGTTGATTTGGCAATTATCTCCACATAGTTGTGAGCGAGAAATATGTTGGGTATTGAGCTCCTTCCTATGTGGAGAAAGACCCAAGTACTGTAGTCTATGTGTCTCACTTATTTAAGCGGAGAGTGGTCTAATTAGGGTTATAAGAGAGACTATTTCGATAGGAAAGACAACCACCAAAAGAGAAAAGAGAAGAGTACCCATATTCTCGAATTTGTTAAATCAGTTTCAGAACACTATAATTAAAAAATAAGTTTAATTAACAAAACCATCAAAATAAATAATGAAAATTTATTATTATAGTAATTTAATAGTATTTAAAGGTATATATGTTTAGCATCTTTTAACTATTACACGCGCATTGGATGAACAAGATTGGTTAAAAACCCTAATTGGACTAGAATAAGCATAGGGTGGACGAAAATGACTTTAATTTTAATCCAATGACACAAATGAACTTATTGGATGCACAAGATTGGTTAAAAACCATATTTGGATAACAATAAGCCTAGGGATATCAAAAATGACCTAAATGTCAATCCAATGACAAAATCCCTAATTAGAGTAGAATATGCTTACAGAGGATGAAAATGTCCTAAATGTTAATCAAATGACACAAATGAACGTATTGGAAGCACAAGACTGGTAAAAACCCTATATGGACAAGAATTAGCCTTGGGAGGACAAAAATGACCTAAATGTTAGTCAAATGACACAAATGAAGTTATTTGAGAAATAAGATTGGTTAAAAACCCTAATTTGACTAGAATAAGCCTAGGGAGGACCAAAATGACCTAAATGTTAATCTAATGACACAAATGAACTTATTGGACGCATAAGTTTGGTTAAAAACTTTAATTGGACTAGAATAAGCATAGGGATGACGAAAATGACTTGAATATAAATCAAGTGACAAAAATGAACTTATTGGATGCACAAGATTGGTTAAAAACCATAAATGGACTATAATAAAGTAAGGGAGGATGAAAATGACCTAAATGACAATCGAATGACACAAACACACCTATTGGACGCAAAAGATTGGTTATAAACCCTAATTGAACTAGAAGAAGACTATGGAGTACGAAAATGACCTAAATTTTCGTCCAATGACACAAACACGCGTATTCGACGAACAAGATTAGTTAAAAACCCTAATTGGACTGGAATAAGCATAGGGTGGACAAAAATGACCTTAATTTTAATCCAATGACACAAATGAACTTATTGGATGCACAAGATTGGTTAAAAACCATATTTGGATAACAATAAGCCTAAGGATGTCAAAAATGACCTAAATGTCAATCCAATGACACAAATGAACTTATTGGATGAACCAAATTGGTTAGAAACCCTAATTGACTAGAATAATCTTAGGGAGGATGAAAATTACCTTAATGTTTATCCAATGACACAAATGAACTTATTGGTTGAACAAGAATGATTAAAAACCCTAATTGTACTAGAATAAGCCTAAGGAGGACGAAAGTGACCTAAATATTAACCCCATGACACAAATGAACTTATTGGATGCTCAATATTGGTTAAAAACCTTTATTGGACGAGAATAAGCCTAGGGAGGACGAAAATGACGTAAATGTTAATCCAATAACACAAATGAACTTATTGGATACACAAGATTGGATAAAAACCATAATTGGACAATTATAACCCAAGTAGGACGAAAAATGACCAAAATGTTAATCTAGTGACATAAACACACCAATTGGATGCACAAGATTGTTAAAAATCCTAATAGAACAAGAATAAGCCTAGGAAGGACGCAAATGACCTAAATGTTAACCCAATGACAAAAACACAACTATTGGATGCATAAGATTGGTTAAAAACCCTATTTGCACAAGAATAAGTCTAGAGTGGACGAAAATGACCTAAATGTTTAGCCAATGACATAAACACACGTATTGGATGCACAAGATTGGTTAAAAACCCTAATTGGAGTAGAATGAGCCGATGGAGGACTAAAATGACCTAAATGTTAATCTAATGACACAAATTAACTTATTGGATGCACAAGATTGGTTAAAAACCCTAATTGGACTAGAATAACCCTAACGAGCACAGAAATGACCTAAATGTCAATCCATTGACAGAAACACACCCATTGGATGCACAAGACTGGTTATAAACCCTATTTTGACTAGAATAAGCATAGGGAAGATGCAAATAACAGAAATGTTAATCCACTGAAACAGACACAACTATTGGATGCACAAGATTGGTTAAAAATCCTAATTGAACTAGAATAAACCTAGAGAGGATGAAAATGACCTAAATATTAATTCAATGGCACAAATACACCTATTAGATGCACAAGATTTGTTAAAAACCCTAGTTGGACCAGAATAAGCCTTGGGAGGACGAAAATGACCTAAAAGTTAATCCCGTAACACAAATGAAATTACTGGATACACAAAATTGGTTAAGAACCCAAATTGGAAAAATATCCTAATTGGACTAGAATAAGACTAGAGTAGACGAAAATGACCAAAATGTTAATCCAATGACAAAAATGTACTTATTGGATGAACCAAATTGGTTAAAAGCCCTAATTGTACTAAAATAATCTTATGGAGGACGAAAACTACCTTATTGTTTATCCATTGACACAAATGAACTTATTGGATGAACAAGATTGGTAAAAAAATCCTAATTAGACTAGAATAAACCTAAGGAGGACAAAAGTGACCAAAATGTTAATCCCATGACACAAATGAAGTTATGGGATGCACAAGATTGGTTAAAAACCCTAAATAGACTAGAATAAACCTAGGAAGGATGAAAATAATCTAAATGTCAATTGAATCAGACAAACACACCTATTGGATGTACAAGATTGGTTACAAACCCTAATTGGACTAGAATAGGCACAGGAAAGATGAAAGTAATATAAATGTTAATCCCTTGAATCAAGAATAAGCCTAGGGAGGACGAAATTACCAAAATGTTCATCCAATGACAGAAACACACGTATCAGATGCACAACATTGGTTAAAAATCCTTATTGGAAACGGAAAAGCTTAAGGAGGACAAAAATTACCGAAATTTTCGTCCAACGTCACAAACACACGTATTGGATGAATAAGATTTGTTAAAAACCCTAATTGGACTAGAATAAGCCTAGGGAGGACGAGCAGTTGATTAGGCAAATCGATGTGCACAATTAACAAATGTTGGAAGATTCATTCAGCAAATCGATTAGTAAAATCGATTTTGTAATAGGGTTGTATGTAATTGTGAATTTAGTAAACGAGCAGTTAATTAGGCAAATCGATGTGCACAATTAATGAAAATTAAGGCTGCAAGTCAGTGGCATACTGTTTTGTGGCCTAATCGATTTGGCAAATCGATTGTTCGTATCACAGGTCTAAACTGATTGACTAAAATCGATTAGACACATCGATTGGTCATTTTATTAAAATTAATTGTTCAAGTCAGTGGCATACTGATTTGTGGCCTAATCGATGTGGCAAATCGATTGTTCCAATCACAAGGACATTTGGATTTTTAAAGTCGATTAACATAATCGATTGTGAGAGTTACAGAACCAAGTAAATGTTTCATAAATCGGTTAGGCAAATCGATTTCTTAAAAGAAGTTTTATAATAATCTTGGTCTTGGACATACACAATCGATTAGCACAATCCATTAATATTTTTCTTTTGAAATAAGTTTGGCATCAATCGACTTGGTAAATCGATTGAATGAACCATCAGATGAAATGTTCTTTAGACTTAAGTCCATAATCGATTAGACACATCGATTACCTTGACTTAAGCAAACTCTCTGTAACTAGTCAAATCGGTTAGGCAAATCGATTTGTGAAAATCACTGTGCTCCTGTAGCCAGTGAAATCGATTGACTAAAGCGATTGGTACAAATGTTTTAGAAACAAAGATGACTTAAGGACTATGTGAAGATTTGAATCGAATGAGCAAATCGATTGTTTTGATCTCGTTGTTGGAACAAAACATTTAAAATCGATTAGGCACATCGATTCAAATATGAACATTCATCCAAGTCTGAAGAACTCATTTAAAATAATCGATTAGTTAAATCGATTAGTATATGCAGTTTCAAGATTCAAGAAAAACAAGATTCGCGAAATCGATTGAGTAAATCGATTAGTATGCTTTATAACTTTAATGAATTGATTGATAAAATCGATTCATGAGTTGTTTTTCTTGAAACTATATAAAATATACCACTTCATAACAACAAGATACACAATATACCACTGTAATAACTTGTATACATAACTTTCTCAACTGATATTACTTTGAACATCTTTTTCAGCCATGAACAATCTACATTTGTGATCAATACGGATTGAAAAAGACTGAAGAGAGAAAGACTGCTTTGAGAAGAAGAAAATTCAAGAACTTTGTAAAATTATTCTGGTTCTAATTTCTGTATATCATTTATGTAACCAAACTACGTTGAGAAAATCCAGTTCTTGTTGGTGGTGTTCTTCCGGGTTGAGGGCTGTCAACAAGAAGACACTTGAATAGATTCTTGGTAGAGTTTATTGGATTTAAACTCGGGAATTCAGGTAGGGAAAGATAGAACAGGGAGAATAGTTTAAGATGGAGGCGAGGCGCTGTGTAAAATCTGTAAACTGATTCTAAGAATAAAAATCTGCGTACCCTTTTGCTTTCCCTTATCTCGTTTAAATTTATGCAATTATTATGTTTTTGATGTTGTTTGAATGCATGATTAACATTCTGTATTAAGTGATTTTGCATGATTAATTGTATTAACATGATTGCATGAAAATCAATATCTTGAGTAATAATTGTTTCTGATACATTTCTCCATATAATCAATAATTGATATTGTTTGATATTCATTAGAATTGATTTTTAGGGACCTTGTTTAATCTTGTGTTTAGTAAATTTCAAATTTATTAAACTGCTGCGCATATTGTTAGAATATGCATTATTCTGCATTTTTACTATAAAACTGAGGTCACACACCAACAGTTAAAAACCCTAAATGGACTAGAGTAAGCCTAACGAGCACATAAATGACCTAAATGTTAATCCAATGACTCAAACACACTTATTTGATGCACAAGATTGGTTAAAAACGCTAATTGGACTAGAATAAGCCTAAGGAGGATGACAATGACCTAAATATTAATCCAACGATATAAATTAAGTTTTTGGATGCACAAGATTGGTTAAAAATTGTAATTGGACAAGAATAAGCCTAGGGAGGGCAAAAATTATCTAAATGTTAATCCAATGACACAAATGAACTTGTTGGATACACAAGATTGGATAAAATCCCTAATTGGACTACAATAAGCCTAGAGAGGACGAAAATGACCTAAATGTCAATCCAATGACACAAACACACCTATTGGATGCACAACATTGGTTAAAAACCGTAATTGGACTAGAATACGCATAAGGAGGACGAAAATGACTTAAATGCTAATCCAACGACGCTTGCCCACATATTAGAAGAACAAGATTTGTTAAATACTTTAATTGGGCTAGAATAAGCCTAGGTAGGAAGAAAATTACCTAAATGTTAATATAATGACACAAACTAACGTATTGCATGCACAAGATTGGTTAAAAACCCTAATTGGACTAAAGTAATCCATGGAGGACGAAAGTTACCTAAATGGTAATCCAATAACGCAGACAAACCTATTAGAAGCACAAGATTTGTTAAAAACCCTAATTGGACGAGAATAACCCTAGGTAGGAAGAAAATGACGTAAATATTGATCCAATGACACAAATGAACTTATTGGATGCACAAGATTGGTTAAAAAAATAATTGGACTAGTATAAGCTTAGGGAAGACGAAAATGACCTACATGTTAATCCAATAAAGAACTGAAGTTATTGACTGCACAAGAATGGTAAATACCCTAAATGGACTTGAATAAGCCTAAGGAAGAGGAATATGAACTAAATGTTAATACAATTACACATACACACTAATTGGATGCACAAGATTGGTTAAGAATCCTAATTGGACTAGAATTACTCTAGGGAGGAAGAAAATGAACTAAATGTTAATCTAATGATACAACCACACCTTTTGGATGCACAAGATCTGTAAAAAAAACCCTAATTGGAGTAGCATAAGCCTAGGAAGGACGAAAATGACCTAAATATTAATCTAATGACAGAAACACACACTTTGCATGCACAAGATTGGTTAAAAACCTTAATTGGACTAGAATAAGCCTATGGAGGACGAAAATGACATAAATGTTAATCCAATAGCACAAATGAACATATTGGATGCAAATGGTTGGTTAAACACCCTAAATGACATAAATGTCAATGCAATGACACATACACACTTATTGGAAGCACAAGACTGGTTAAGATCCCTAATTGGACTAGAATAAGCATAGTGAGGACGAAAATGGCCTAAATGTTAATGCAATGACACAAACACACCTGTTGGAGGCACAAGATTGATTAAAAACCCTAAATGGACAAGAATTAGCCCATGGAGTGTAAAAATGACCTAAAGTTTAATCTAACGACGCAAACAAACTTTTTAAATACACAAGATTGGTTAAAAATCATAATTGGAGATGAATAAGCCTAGGAATGACGAAAATGACGTAAATATTAATACAATGACACAAATGAACTTTATGGATTCACAAGATTGGTTAAAAAGCTTAATTGGACTATAATAAGCCTAAGGAGGACAAAAATGACCTAAATATTAATCCAATGAAAGAAATGAACTTATTGGATGCACAAGATTGATAAAAATCCTAAATGGACTCTAATAAGCCTAGGGAGGATGAAAATAAGCTAAGTGTCAATCCAATGACCAAGATTGTTTAAAACCGTAATTGGACTAGAAAAAGCCTAGGGAGGACGAAAATGCCCTAAATGTTAATCAAATGACACAAAAGAACTTATTGGATGAACAAGATTGGTTAAAAACCCTTATTAGAGAATAATAAACCTAGGGAGTTTGCAAATGACCTAAATGTTAATCAATATTACAAATGAACTTTTTGGACACACAAGATTGGCTAAAAATCCAAATTGGACTAGAATTATCCTAGGGAGGATGAAAAATGACCTAAATGTTCATCCCATGACACAAATGAACTTATTGGATGCACAAGGTTGATTAAAACTCCTAAGTGTACTAGAATTATCCTAGGGAGGGTGAAAATGACAAAAATGTTAATCCAATGACACAAACACACCTATTTGGTGCACAAGATTGGTTATAAACCCTAATTGGATAAGAATATACCTAAGGAGGACGAAAATGACCTAAATGTTAATCAAATGACCCAAACACACCTATTGGAGGCACAAGATATGTAAAAAATCCTAACTGGACTACAATAAGTCTAGGGAGGATGAAAAAAACCTAAATCATAATCCAATGATACAAATGAACTTATTAGATGCACAAGATTTGTTAAAAATCATAATTGGACTAGAATAAGCCTTAGGAGGATGCAAAAGACCTAAATATTAATCCAATGACACAAACACACCTAATAGATGCACAAGATTTGTCAAAACCATAATTGGACTAGAATAACCCTAGGAAGGACGAAAATGACCTAAATGTTAATCCAATGACACAAACACACCTATTGGATGCACAAGATTGGTTAAAAACCCAAATTGAACTAGAATAGGGCTAGGTAGGACGAAAATGACCTAAATGTTAATCCAATTACACAAACACACCTAATGGAGGCACAAGATTGGTTAAAAACCCTTAACGGACTTGAGTAAGACTAAGGAGGACAAAAATAACCTTAATGTTAATCCGATGACACAAATGAACTTATTGAACGAAAAATATTGGTTAAAAACCCAAATTGGATAAGAATAAGACTAGGGAGGATGAAAATGACCTAAATGTTATTACAAGAAACAAATGAATTTATTGGATGCACAAGATGGGTTAAAAACCCTATTTGGGCTAGAATAATTCTAGGGAGGACGAGAATGACCGAAATGTTAATCCAATTACCCCAATGAACTTATTGGATAAGAATTAGCCTAAGGAGGATGAAAATGACCTAAATGTTAATCCAATGACACAAACAAACCTATTGGATGCACAAGATTGGTTAAAAACCCTAATTGGAAAAGAATAATCCTAGGGAGGACGAAAATTACCTAAATGTTAATCAAATGACACAAACCAACATATTCGAAGCACAAGATTTGTTAAAAACCCTAATTGGACTGGAATAAGCCTAGGGAGGACGAAAATGACCTAAATGTTAATCCAATGACACAAATGAACTTATTGGATGCACAAGATTGCTTAAAACCCCTTATTGGACTATAATCCAATGACACAAACACACTTATTGGATGCTCAAGATTGGTTAAAAACCCTAATTTGTCTAGAATAAGCCTAGGTTGGATGAAAATTACATAAATGTAAATGCAATGACACATATGAACTTATTGGATGCATAAAATTGGTTAAAATCCATAATTGACCTAGAATAAGCGTAAGGAGGAGGAAAATTACATAAATGTTAATCCAACGACACAAACACATCTATTAGATGAACAAGATTTATAAAAACCCCTAATTGGAATGGATTTATTCTAGGGAGGACCAAAATTACCTAAATGTAAATCCAATGACACAAACACACCTATTGGATGCACAAGATTGCTTAACAACCCTAATTGGACTAGCATAAGCCTAGGGAGGATGAAAATGACCTAAATATTAATCCAATGACACAAACACACGCATTGCATGCACAAGAATGGTTAAAAACCCTAATTGGACTAGACTAAGCCTACATATGCAGAAATTACCTAAATGTTAATCAAATGACGCAAACATACCTATTGGATGCACACGATTGGTTAAAAACCTTAATTGTACTAGAATAAGCCTAAGGAGGATGAAAATGACCTAAATATTAATCCAATGACATAAATGAACATATTGGATACACAAGATTGCTGAAAAACACTAATTGGACTAGAATAAGCCTTAGTAGGACGAAATGACATAAATGATAATTCAATGATACAAATACACTTATTGGATGTCCATGATTGGCTGGGAACCCTAATTGGTGTAGAATAAGGCTACGTAGGACGAAAATTACCTAAATGTTAATCCTATGACACAAATGAACTTATTGGACGCACAAGATTGGTTACAAACCCAAATTCGACTAGAATAAGGTTAAGGAGGACGAAAATGACCTAAATGTTAATTCATTGACACAAACACACTTGTTGGATGAACAAGATTGCTTTAAATCCCTAATTTGACTAGAATTACTCTAGGGAGGACCAAAATGACCTAAATGTTAATCCAACGACACAAACACACCTATTGGATGCACAAGTTGGTTAAAACCCCTAATTGGACTAGAATAAGCACAGGGAGAACGAAAATTACCAAAATGTTAATCCAATGACACAAATGATCTTATTGGACGCACAAGATTGGTTAAAAACTCTAATTGGACTTGAATAAAACTAAGGTAGAGGAAAATGACCTAAATGGTAATCCAATGACACAAACACAGTAATTGGATCCACAAGATTGGATAGAGACCACAATTGGACAAGAATAAGCCTACGGAGATGGATAATGACCTAAATGTTCATTCAATGACACAATCACATATATTAGATGCACAAGAATTGTTAGAAATCCTAATTGGACTCGAATGAGCCTATGGAAGACGAAAATCACCTAAATATTTTCCAATGACACAAACATACCTATTGGAAGCACAAGGTTCGTTAGAAACCCTAATTGGACTCGAATATGCCTAAGGAGGACGAAAATGACCTAAATGTTAATCCAATGACACAAATGAACTTATTAGATGCACAAGATTGGCTAAAAACCCTAATTGTACTAGAATAAGCCTAAGGAGGAGTAAAATAACCTAAATATTAATCCAATGACACAAGGACACTTATTGGAGGCACAAGATTGCTTAAAAACCCTAATTGGACTAGTATAAATATAGGGAGGATGAAAATGACCTAAATGTTAATCCAATTACACAAATAAACTTTATTGGATGCACAAGATTGATTAAAAACCATAATTGGAATAGAATAAGGACAAGGAGGATGAAAACCACATAAATGTTAATCCAATTATACAAACACATTTATTGGTTACCCAAGATTGGTTAAAACCCCTAACTAGCTTAGAATAAGCCTAGGGAGAACCAAAATGAATACATGTTAATCCATTGACAGAAACACACTTATTGGATGTACAAGATTGGTTAAAAACCCTAATATGACTAGAATAACACTAGGGACGAAGAAAATGACCTAAATTTTCATCCAATGACACAAACACACTTATTGGATGCACAATATTAGTTAAAAATCCTATTTGGACTAGAATTACTCTTGGGAGGACGAAAATGATCGAAATGTTAATCCAATAACACAAACACATCATTTGGATGTACAAGATTGGTTAAAAACCCTAATTGGATTAGAGTAAGCTTATAAAGGATTAAAATGACCTAATTGTCAATCAAATGATACAAACTCACCTATAGGATGCACAGGATGGATGAAAAACCCTAAATGTACTAGAATTAGCATAGGGAGGATGAAAATGACCTAAATGTTAATCTAATGACATAAACACACCTATTGGATGCAAGAGATTGGTTAAAATCCCTATTTGGACTAGAATAAGCATAGGAAGTATAAATATGACCTGAATTTTAATCCAATGAGACAAACACCTCTATTGGATGCACAAGATTAGGTAAAAACCCTAGTTGGACAAGAACAAGCCTAGGGAGGACCAAAATGACCTAAATGTTAATCCAATGACACAAACACACATATTGGGTAACATATATTGCATAAAAACCTTAATTGGAACAGAATAAGCCTTAGACGCTCGAAAATGGCCTAAACACTAATCCAATGACACAAATGAACTTATCGAATGCACAACAATGGTTAAAAACCCTACGTGGAATAGAATAAGTATAGAGAGGACGAAAATGACCTAAAAGTTAATCCAATAACACAAATGAACTTATAGGATGCACAAGATTGCTTAAAAACCCTAAATGTAATAGAATTAGCATAGGGAGGATGAAAATGACCTAAATGCTAATTCGATGACACAAACTCACAAATTGGATGTACAAGATTGGTTAAAAACCCTAATTGGACAAGAATATGCCTAGGGAGGACGAAAATGAACTAAATGTTAATCCAATGACGCAAACACACCTATTAGAAACACAAGATTAGTTAGAACCCCTTGTTGGACTAGAGTAAGCCTAGTGAGGATGGAAATGACAGAAATGTTAATCCAATGACACTAATGAACTTTTTTAGACGCACAATATTGGTTAAAAATCCTAATTGGACTAGAATAAGCCGATGGAGGACGAAAATGACCAAAATATGAATCTTATGACACAAACATTCTAATTTGATGCACAAGTTTGGTTAAAATGTCCATTCGGCTAGATTAAGCAAAAGGAGAATGAAAATGATCTAAATGTTAATCCAATGACATAAATAAACATATTGGATTTACAAGATTGCTTAAAAACCCAAATTAGACTAGAACAAGCAAAAGGAGGACGAAAATGACATAAATGTTAATGCAATGACACAAACACTCTTATTGGATGCCCAAGATTGGTTAAAAAATTTAAATAGTCTAGAGTAAGCCTAAGGAGGATGATAATGACCTAAATGTTAATCCAATGACAAAAACAAACTTATTGGATGCACAAGATTGGTGAAAAACCCTAATTGGACTAGAATAAGCCTAAGAGGACGAAAATGACCTAAATGTTTATCCAATGACACAAACACACTTATTGGACGCACACGATTGGTTAAAAACCCTAATTGGATTAGAATAACATTACGGAGGACGAAAATGACCTAAATTTTAATCCAATGACGCAAACACACCTATTGGAAGCACAACATTTTTTAAAAACCTAATTGGACTAGAATAAGCCTAGGAAAGACGAAAATGACCTAAATGTGAATCCAATGACACAAATAAACTTATAAGATGCATAAGATTGGTTAAAAACCCTAATTGGACTAGAATAACCCTTGGGATGTAGAAAAGGACCTAAATGTTACTATAATGACACAAGCACGCCTATTGGATGCACAAGATTGGTTAAAATCCCTAGTTTGACTAGAATAAACATAGGAAGGACGGATATGACCTGAATGTTAATCCAATCAGACAAACACCTATTTTGGATGTACAAGATTGGTTTAAAACCCTAATTGGACAAGAATAAGCATAGGGAGAACGCACGTATTTGATGCACAAGATTGATTAAAAACCCTATTTGGACTAGAATAACCCTAGGGAGAACGAAAATGACATAAATATTAATCCAATGACACCAATGAACTTATTGGATGCACAAGATTGATTAAAAATATTAATTGAACTTGAATAAGCCTATAGTGAACGAAAATGACCTAAATTACAATCCAATGGCAAAAACGAACTTATTTGATGCAAAAGACTGGTTAAAAACCCTAAATGGACTAGAATAAGCCAAGGGAGGATGAAAATGACCTAAATGTCAATCCAATGACACAAACACACCTATTTGATGCACAAGATTGGATAAAAATCCTAATTGGACTAGAAAAAGCATAGGAGGACAAAAATGACCTAAATATAAATCCATTTACACAAACACTCCTTTTAGATGCCCAAGATTTGTTATAAGACTAATTGGACTAGAATAAGCCTTGGGAGGATGAAAATGACCTAAATGTTAATCCAATGACACAAATGAATTTACTGGATGCACAAGATTGGTTAAACACCCTAATTGTACTAGAATAAGCCTAAGGAGGACGAAAATTACCTAAATGTTAATCCAATGACACAAACACAATTGTTGGATGCACAAGATTGGTTAAAAACCATAATTGGACTTGAATAAGCCTAGAGAGGACGAAAATGACCTAAATGTTAATCCAATGACACAAATGAATTTACTGGATGCACAAGATTGGTTAAACACCCTAATTGTACTAGAATAAGCCTAAGGAGAACGAAAATGACCTAAATGTTAATCCAATGACACAAACACAATTGTTGGATGCACAAGATTGGTTAAAAACCATAATTGGACTTGAATAAGCTTAGAAAGGAAGAAAATGACGTACATGTTAATATAACGACACAAACATGCCTATCGAATGCACAAGATTGCTTAAAAATGCTAATTGAACTAGAATAAGCATAGGAAAGACGAATATGATCTGAATGTTAATCCAATTAGCAAACACCTGAATTGGATGCACAAGATTGGTTAAAAAAAACCAAATTCGACTAGAATATGCCTAGGGAGGACCAAAATGACCTAAATGTTCATCGAATTGCACAATTGCACGTATTGGATGCACCAGAATGGTTAAAAACTCCAATTGGATTAGAATAAGCCTATAGAGAACGTAAATGACGTAAATATTAATCAAATGACACCAATGTACTTATTGGATTAACAAGATTGGTTAAATATGACTAGAATAAGCCTTCGGAGAACGAAAATGACCAAAATGTTAATGAAATGACTAGAATAAGCCCACAGAGAACGAAAATAACGAAAATGACCTAAACGTAAATCGAATGACACAAACACACCTATTGGATGCACATGATTGGTTAAAAATCCTAATTGGACTAGAAAAAGCATAGGGAGGACTAAAATGAACTAAATGTTAATTTAATGACACAAACTGTAACACCCCGTTTTTCAAAGCGAGGGTGTATTTTTTTTTCAAAAGAGAAATTAAAATACAACAGAGAAATAAATAAGGTAACACCTTCGAATACATATTTAAGTTCTTGTAATTTACAAGCAGCGGAAGAAGTTCACAAAATATGTATTCAAAAGGTTTACATAACAAAAGTGGTACAGTCTTCCAGTTTAAAATTTAAAAGCAACCCACAAGAAAGACATTTATTCCCTCTGTGTCAACCTAGTTTGATCATTCTATACATAACAAAAAAAAAATTATACGCCTTGAGTAATCTCCACGCGCCCCGTGAGATTCTCCTAACGTAGCTCCAATCAAGCACTCCCATCCACATTCCCGTCCGGAGGGTATGAACCGGTAGGATCCTCCTGACTCTCATCTGAGGGCAAAGCCCATATTTCCACAATAGTTGTAAAGGGTCACCAACCGAAATTAACAGTTAACACATAACATTTAAGCTTTTCCATGCACAACAACCTTTTCAATTTATCATACATCTTAGAAGGGTTTTCCACATGCTAAAAGTTCATGTAATGCTTGCCAAATGTAAATGAAATCAAAAGGGAGTTCTCAATCCATCAAGTAATACATAACTGAACAAAACTTTGATAAATCAATTGAGCAATCAATTATCAAACTCAAAATAAGATTCTCCCCTGAGCCAATCGATTGGGTAAATCAATTTCCTGAAAGTTTTCAGTGAAAACTGAACTCTGGGATCAAATCAATCGATTGGGTAAATCAATTGACTCAATCCATTGGGTAAATCGATTGACTCAATCGATTGGGTAAATCGATTTCCTGACAGACAGAGCCCCTGTATTGAATTCAATCGATTGAGCAAATCGATTTTTGGAAGACAAAGCCCCTGACTTGAATCCAATTGAATCCAATCGATTTACCAAATCGATTTCTTAAACGATTTTGAAAGACAACTTACAAAATCGGTTGGATAAATCGATTTCGTGCAAAACAGGGCCCCTGTAACTCATCAAATCAATTGGATAAATCGATTTCCCTGTATATTCTTTCAAAAATACATAAACTAACTCAATCACATTCAAACACCACTCCAAACCTTAACACTTAGTAATATCCATACAATCACCACGACATTATGAGTTTCGAAATCGTTTTACAATCTAACATACTATCACACAATTCCAAAACATAACTCTTAGTACAATCAACACAATCTCAATTTGAATCAAACACACTTACACATAGTTTCAAACCATAACACTTAGCAAAATCTACACAATCATAATTTGCATCAATCACAACTCGTGTGCCAAGCACCCTAATGCAATGCGTATATGCCAAAATGCATGGACTCGGAATTCCAAACCAAAACCCTCCTCGAAAGGCCGTAAATCATAATTGTACCGCCTATCGTAGGCCAAAGTACCAATTACCGAGGTACCACCTATCACGAGTCAGTATGATTTACTAAAAAGCGTAAATCATAAACGTACCACCTATCACGGGTCAGTACGGTTTACCGAGGTGCCACCTATCACGGGTCAGCACGATTTACCAAAAGAAAAAGCGTAAGTCGTAAGGGTACCGCCTATCACAGGCCAAAGTACTACTTACCGAGGTGCCACCTATCACGGGTCAGCACAACTTACCAAAAAGTAAATTATAAACGTACCACCTATCACGGGTCAGTACAGTTTACCGAGGTGCCACCTATCACGGGTCAGCACAATTTACCAAATGAAATGCATGAGCATACACTAACTCCATTCACAACAACCGTTAAGTAAATGCAGATATTAAAAGATTCCCCATTTTTAATACTCATTTACTTAACCGATTTTCACACCAAAACATTAAGCAAACAGACATATTAAGAGATTCCCCATTCTTAATATACTTTTGACTTAAACGATTTCCACAACAAAACATTCAGTAAACAAGTCATTAAGAGATTCCCCATTCTTAATACTCATTTCACTGAAACCATTTTCAAAAACAAACATTAAGTAACCAAGACATTAAGAGATTCCCCATTCTTAATACTCGTTTAACTTAATGGTTTTCAAACTCCACACAAAACCAACTTTCACATTCAATCCAGAATTCACTCCAAAACATTTTCCACACAAAACAAACTCACACATACTTTCACATTCAATCCATATTTCACACCAAATCATTTTCCACACAAACCACACAAAACACATCTCAAGTTTCATCAGTATTAACTAAGAACACGTCAAAGACAACGAACACAAATCAACACAATCCACCACTCAAACACACAAGTTTCATTCACTCAAAATCATACATAAATGAGTTTAAATTCATTTTCCACGAAGCATTCTTCAATATAACCAAAGACTAACTCTAAGATTTTACCCGTAAAGCGTTAGATACATTTTTCCAAATTAATACTCAAACCCTAACAAAATTCTTTTCCACACAACTACAGATAAGACCCGAAATGCAAACTAAAAGTTTGGAAGGAGCCCTTACCTTATCGTTAGCTTTAAAGTCGATTTACGGCACCGCGATCAATTCCGGTAAAAACTTTGCTCGCGATGTCGCTTCCAAAATTAGCTCACTAGCACCGTAGTGTAGTGGTGAGCAACCTTCCCTTCTATCCCTTCGCGAAATGAAGCTTGGATCTAGAAGAAACGGCGAGATTTGTGTTTGACGGTTTTGAAATCCCTAAACCGTTTTTCTTCGTTTTCGGATCAAAGAGGAAGAGTGGAGTTGGGTAATCCTTGTCCTATCACCCACCAAGCCTTGGATTTCAATTCTCAAACTTAAAGGGAGCAAGAAAAACGAAAATGAAAGGAGGAGGGGGGAATGATTTGCGCGCGGCTGAAGGAGGAAGAAGAGAGAGTTTTTTTGTTTTTTTTCCTTCCTTCTCTCTTCCCTTCTTTCTATTTCCTTATCTTTCTTTTCTACCTCTTTTCTCTTTTCCTTCCTTTTTCCTTTCCTTCCAAACATATATTCATTATATATATTAATTATAATTATCAAATATCTAAAAATATCTAGATATTTATTAAATTACCATTTCATCCATAACGCATTAAATTCTTCGAAAAGGTTCACCGCAGTTAATTTAATTCATTTATCGACGAGTAATTCTAATCGGCATCAAAATATCTTCTTGATCATATAAACTCCAAAATATTAATAACATTGGCTAAATAGCCTATGAGTTCAATACAAAAAATACACCAAAATACATAAAGTACACTTAAAATTTATGGGTCTTACACAAACACACTTATTGGATGCGCAAGATTGGTTAAAAACCCTAATTGGACCAGAATAACCCTAAGGGGCACGAAAATGACCTAAATATTAATCCATTGACACAAAGACACCTTTTAGATATACAAGATTTGTTAAAACCCTAATTGGAATAGAATAAGCCTAGGGAGGACGAAAATGACCTAAATGTTAATCCAATGACATAAACACGCCTATGGGATGCACAAGATTGGTTAAAAAACCAAATTGGACTAGAATAAACCTAGAGAGGACGAAAATGACCTAAATGTTAAACCAATGACACACACACACACCTATTCGATGCATAAGATTGTTTAAAAACTCTAATTGAACTAGAATAATCCTAAAGATGACGATAATGACCTAAACGTTCATCCAATGACACAAACACACGTATTGGATGCCCAAGATTGGTTAAAAACCCTGATTGTACTAGAATAAGGCTTAGGAGGATAAAAATGACCTAAATATTAATCCAATGACAGAAATGAACGTATTGGATACATAATATTGCAAAAAAAACCTTAAATGTAGTAGAATTAGCTTTGGGAGCGTGAAAATGACCTAAATGTTAATCCAAAGACGCTAACACACCTATTGGAATCATAAGATTTGTTAAAAACCCTAATTGGACTGGAAAAAGCCTAGGGAGGACGAAAATGACATAATAATTTATCCAATGACACAAATGAACTTCTTGGATGGACAAGATTACTTAAAAACCTAATTGGACTAGAATAAGACGAAGAAGGACGAAAATGACATAAATGTTAATTCAATGACTTAAACACACTTATTGGATTCCCAAGAATGGTTATAAACCCTAATTTTTCTAGAATAAGCCAAGCTAGGACTAAAATTACTATAATGTTAAACCAATGATAAAATGAACTTATTGGATGCACAAGATTAGTTAAAAATCCTAATTGTACTAGAATAAGCCTAATGAGGACGAAAATGTCCTAAATGTTAATCCAATGTTACAAACACTCTTATTGGAGACACAAGATTGGTTAAAAATCCTAATTGAACTAGCATAATTATTAGGAGACGAAAATGTACTAAATTTTAATCCAATGACACAAACACACTTATTGGATTCACAACATCGGTTAGAAACCCTAATTGGACTAGAATTACTCTTGGGAGAATGAAAACGACCTAATGTTAGTCAAATGACACAAAAACACCTATTGGATACACGTGATTGGTTAAAAACTCGAATTGGACTAAATAAGCCTAAGAAGGACGAATATGACCTAAATGTTCATCCAATGAGACAAACACCACTATTGGATGCACAATAATTGTTAAAAACCCTAATTGGACAAGAATAAGCCTAGGGAGGACGAAAATGACCAAAATGTTCATCCTATGACACAAACACAAGTACTGGATGCACAAGATTGGATAAAATCCCTAATTAGACTAGAATAACCTTAGGGAGAACGGAAATAACGTAAATATTATTTGAATGACATCAATGAGCTTATTGGAAGCACAAGATTCGTTAAAAATTTTAATTGGACAACAATAAGTCTACGGAGAACGAAAATGACCTAAATGTTAATCCAATGACATAAATGAACTTATTGCTTGCAAAATATTGCTTATAAACACTAACTGGACTAGAATAAGCCTAAGGAGGATGAAAATGACCTCAATGTCAATCCAATGAAAGAAACCCACCTATTCGATACACAAGATTGGTTAAAAATCATAATTGGTCTAATTACCTAATTGTTAAGTCAATGACCCAAAGACACCTATTGAATGCACAAGATTAATTAAAAACCCTAATTGGACTAGAATAACCCTACTGTGGACGAAAATGACCTAAATGTTAATCCAATGACACAAACACACTTAGTGGATGCACAAGATTGGTTTGAAATCCAAATTGGACTAGAATAAGCCTAGGGAGGACGAAAATGACCTAAAAGTTAATTCAATGATAAAAGCACACCTATTGGATGCATAAGATTGTTTAAATATCCGAATTGGACAAGAACAAGCCTAAGTTGGACGATAGTAACCTAAATGTTCATTCAATGACATAAACACACGTATTGGATACCAAAGATTGGTTATAAACCCTAATTGGACTAGAAAAAGCCTAAGGAGTACAAAATGACATATATGTTAATCCAACGACACAAACACACTTATTGGATGCCCGATATTGGTTAAAAACCCTAATTGGTCAAGAATAAGCCTACAGAGGACGAAATTGACCTAGATGTTAATGCAATGACACAAATGAACTTATTGGATGCACAAGATTGGTTAAAAAATTTAATTGAACTAGAATAAGCCTAAGGAGGACAAAAATGACCTAAATGTGAATCCAGTAATAAAACATGCTTATTGAATGCAAAAGATTGTTTAAAAACCTTAATTGGACTAGAATAACTCTACGGAGCACAAAAATGACCAAATTTTAATCCAACAACACAAACACACCTGTTGGAAGCACAAGATTTGTTAAAAACACTAATTGAACAAGAATAATCCTAGGGAGAGGACAAAAATGACCTAAATTTAAATCCAATGATGCAAAGACTCCAATTGGAAGCACAAGATTTGTTAAAAACCATAATTGGAGGATGAAAATGACCTCAATGTTAATCCAATGACACAAACACACCTATTGGATGCAGAAGATTAGTTTAAAACCCTAATTGGACAAGAATAAGCTTAGGCAGGAAGATAATGACCTAAATATTCATCCAATGACACAAACACACGTATTGGATGCACAAGATTGATTAAAAACCCTAATTGGACTAGAATAAGCCTATGGAGGACAAAAATGGCCTAAATATTAATCCAATGACACAAATGTACTTATTGGATGAACAAGATTGATTGAAAACCCTAATTGGACTAGAATAAGCCTAAGGAGAACAAAAGGACATAAATGTTAATCCAATGACACAAACACACTTATTTGATGCCCAAGATTGGTTAAAAACCCAAATTAGACGAGAATAAGCCTAAGGAAGATGAAAGTGACATAAATGTTAATCTAATGACAATAATACACTTATTGGATCGCCATGATTGGTTAAAAACCCTAAGTGGTCTAGAATAAACCTAGGGATGACAAAAATAACCTAAATGTTAATCCCATGACAAAAACAAACCTATTGGATGCACAAGATTGGTTAAAAACCCTAATTGGACTTGAATAAGCCTACAGAGGACGAAAATGACGTAAATGTTAATCTAATGACACAAACAAACCTACTGGATGCACAAGAATGGTTAAAAACCCTAATTGGACTAGAATAAGCAAAGGGAGAAGGAAAACGACCTCAATATTAATCCCATGACATGAACACACCTATTGGATGCATATGATTGTTTAAAAACCTTAATTGGATTACAATAAGCCTAGGGAGGATGATAATAATCTAAATGTTCATCCAATGACACAAACACGCGTCATCAATGCACAAGATTAGTTAAAAACCTTAATCGGACAAGAATAAGCCTAGGGAGGACGAAAATTACCTATATGTTAATCTAATGACACAAATGAAATTATTGGAGCCACAAGATTTGTTAAAAACCTGAATTGGACTAGAATAAGCCTATGGAGGACAAAAGACACCTAAATGTTAATCCAATGACACAAATGAACTTATTGGATGCATAAGATTGGTTAAATACTCTAAATGAACTAGAATAAACCAAGGGAGGATGAAAATGACCTAAATATCAATCCTATGATGCAAACACACCTATTGGATGCACAAAATTGGTCAAAAACCCTTGTAAGACTAGAATAAGCATAGGAAGGACGAAAATTACTAAATACTAATACAATGATACAAACATACTTATTGGATGCAGAAGATTGGCTGAAATCCGTAACAGTACTAGAATAACTCTAAGGATGACGCAAATGACCTAAATTTTAATCAAATTACACAATTACACCTATTGGATGCACATGATTGGTTAAAAACCCTAATTGGACTAGAATAAACCTAAGAAGGACAAAAATGACCTAAATGTTAATCTAATGACACAAACACACCAATTGGATGCAGAAGTCTGGGTAAAAACCTTAATCGGTTGAGAATAAGCCTAGGGAAGACGAAATGACCTAAACGTTAGATGCACAAGATTGGTTAAAATCCTAACTGGACTGGAATAGCTCTAGAGAGGACAATAAAACCCTAGACGAATGGATGCTCAAGATTGGTTAAAATCCCTTATTGGACTAGAATAAGCCTACGGAGGATGAAAATTACCTCAATGTTAATCCAATGACACAAATGAACTTATTGGATGCCCAGGATTGGTTAAAAACCCTAATTGGACAAAAATAAGCCGAAGGAGGAGGAAAATGACATAAATGTTAATCCAATGTCACAAACACACATATTGGATGCACGAGATTAATTTAAAACCCTAGTTGGACTAAAAATAAACCTAGGTTGGACAAAAAGTAACTAAATAATAATCTAATGACACAAACATAATGACCAAAATTGGTCAAAAACCTTAATCGGACAAGAATTAGCCTTGGGAGAGGTAAAAAAATCACCAAAATGTTAATTCAATGACGCATATAAACTTATTGGACGTACAAGATTGCTTAAAAACCCTAATTGGTCTAGAATAAGCCTATGGAGGACGAAAAAGACATAAATGTTAATCCAATGACACAAGTGGACTTATTGGATGCACAAGATTGGTTAAAACCTTAACTGGGCTAGAATAACTCTAGGTAGGACGAACATGACCTAAATTCTAATCCAAAGACACAAACACAGCTATGGAGGACGAAAATTTCCTAAACTTTAAACCAATGACTCAAACACACCTATTGGAATCACAAGATTTGTTAAAAACCCTGTGAAGACTAGAATAAGCATAGGAACGACGAAAATTACGTGAACATTAATCCTATTAGACAAACACACTTATTGGATGCACAATATTGGTTAAAAACCCTAATTGGACAAGAATAACTATAGGGTGGACGAAAATAACCTAAATATTAATGAAATGACACAAACACACATATTGGAGGCACAAGATTGGTTAAAAACCCTAATTCAACAAGAAAAGCCTAAGGAGGACAAAAATCACCTAAATATTAATCCAATGAAACAAACACACCTATTGGATGCACAAGATTGGTTAAAAACCCTAGTTAGACTAGAATAAATATAGGGAAGATGAATATGACCTAAATAATAATCTAATAACACAAACACACCTAATGGATGCATAAGATTGGTTAAAAACCCTAATTGGACAAGAATAAGCCTAAAGAGGACGAAAATGATATAAATGGTGATCCAATGACACAAACACACTTATTGGATGACAAATATTGCATAAAAATCCTAATTGTTCTAGAATAAGCCTATCGAGGACGAACATAACCTAAACATTAATCCAATGACACTTATAGGATGCACAAGATTGGTTAAAAACCCTAATTGGACTACATTGACTCTAGGGAGGACGAAAATGACATAAATTTTAATCCAATGACACAAACACACTTATTAGATACACAAGATTGGTTAAAAACCCTAATTGGACCCGAATTACTCTAGGGAGGATGAACATGACCGAAACGTTAATCCAATGACACAAACACTCATATTGGATGCACAAGATTGGTTAAAATCCCTTGTTGGACTAGAATAAGTTTGAAGAGGACGAAAATGACCTAAACTTTATTCCAATGATGCAAACACGCCTATCAGAAGCACAAGAATTGTTGAAATCCCAATTTAGACTTGATAAGCATAAGGAGGACGAAAACGACCTAAATGTTAATCCAATGACACAAATAAACTTATTGGTTGCAAAAGATTGCTTAAAAACCCCAATTGGACTAGAATAAGCTTAAGGAGAACGAAAATGAGATAAATGTTAATCCAATCACACAAAAATACTTATTGGATGCCCAAGATTGCATAAAAACCATAATTGACTGCACAAGATTGGTTAAAAACTCGTATTGGACTAGAATATGTTTAGGGAGAACAAAAATTACCTAAATGTGAATCCAATGACATAAACACACTTATTGGATGTACAATATAGGTTAAAAACCCTAATTGGACCAGAATAAGCCTAAGGAGGACGATAATGACCTAAATGTTCATCCAATGACACAAACATACCTATTGTATGCCCAAGATTTGTTAAAAACCCTAATTGACTAGAAGAAGCCTATGGAGGACGAAAATCACCTATATAGTAATCCAATGAAACAAACACACCTATTGGATGCACAAGATTGGTTAAAAACCCAAGTTAGACTAGAATAAATATAGGGAAGATGAATATGACATAAATAATAATCTAATGACACAAACACACCTAATGGATGCATAAGATTGGTTAAAAACGCTAATTGGAGAAGAATAAGCCTAGGGAGGACGAAAATGATCAAAATGTTCTTTCCATGACTAAAACACACATATTGGAAGCACAAGAATGGTTAAAACCCACAATTGGCCGAGAATTAGCCTAGGGAGGACGCAATGAAACAAATAAACCTATTGGAGGTACAAGATTGCTTAGAAACCCTAACTGGACTACAATTAGCTTAAGGCAAACGAAAATAACATAAATATTAATCCAATGACACAAACACATTTATTGGATGCCCAAGATTGCCTAAAAACCCTAATTTGTCTATTATAAGCCTAGAGTGGACAAAAATGACCTAATGTTTATCGAATGACACAAATACACCTAAGGATGCACAATATTAATTAAAAACTCTAATTGGACTAGAATAACTCTAGGAAGGACGAAAATGACCTAAAACTTAATCCAATGATGCAAACACACCTTTTTGAAGCACAAGAATTGTTAAAAACCCCAATTGGCCTTGAATTAGCCTAGGGAGGACGAAAATACCTAAATATGAACCCAACGACACAAATATACTTATTGGATGTTCCAGATTGCTTAAAACCCCTAATTGGAATAGAATAAGGGTAAGGAGGATGAAAATGACATAAATATTAATCCAATGACACAAACACACTAATTGGCTGCCCAAGATTGGCTAATAACCCCAATTGTTCTAGAATTAGCCTAGGGAGGTTGAAAATGACCTAAAGGTTAATCCAATGATACAAATTGACTTATAGGATGCACAAGATTGGTTAAAACCCTAATTGTACTAGAATTACTCTATGAAGGACGAAAATGACCTAAATGTTAATCAAATGACTAAAAAACAAATTGGATTAACATGATTGGTTATGAACCCTAGTTGGAGTAGAATAAACCTAGGGAAAACGAAAATGACCTAAATAACAATCTAATGACTCAAACACGCCTAATTGGATGCACAACAATGGTTAAAAATCCTAATTGGACTAGAATAAGCCTAAGGAAGACGAAACTGACCTAGATATTAATCCAATAACACATACACATTTATTGGATGCACTATATTGGTTAAAAACTCTAATTGGAGTAGAATAACTCTAGGGAGGACGAAAATGAACAAACCTTTAGACCAATGATGCAAACACACCTATTGGAAGCACTAGATTTGTTAAAAACCCAATTTACACTAGAATAAGCACAGGGAGGACAAAAATAACATAAATGTAAATCTAATGACACAAACACACCGATTGGATGCAGAAGTATGGTTAAAACCCTAGTTGCACAAAAATAAGCATAGAAAGCACTAGAATTGTTAAAAACCCCAAATTGCCTAGAATATGCCTAGGGAGGAAAAAATGACCTAAATGTTAACCCAATGACACAAATAAACTTATTGGATGTACAAGATTTCATGAAAATCCTTATTGGACTAGAATAAGCCTAAGGAGGAAGAAAATAACATAAATATTAATCCAATAACACAAACACACTTATTGGGTGCCCAAGATTGGCTAAAAACCCTAATTGGTCAAGAATAAGCCTAGGGGGGACGAAAATGATGTAAATGTTAATCCAATGACAAAAATGAACTTATTGGACTGGAATAACTCTTCGGAGGACGAAAATGATATTAATGTTAATCCAATGAAACAAACACACTTATTGGATGCACAATATTAATTAAAAACTCTAATTGGACTAGAATAACTCTAGGAAGGACGAAAATGACCTAAAACTTAATCCAATGATGCAAACACACCTTTTTGAAGCACAAGAATTGTTAAAAACCCCAATTGGCCTTGAATTAGCCTAGGGAGGACGAAAATACCTAAATATGAACCCAACGACACAAATATACTTATTGGATGTTCCAGATTGCTTAAAACCCCTAATTGGAATAGAATAAGGGTAAGGAGGATGAAAATGACATAAATATTAATCCAATGACACAAACACACTAATTGGCTGCCCAAGATTGGCTAATAACCCCAATTGTTCTAGAATTAGCCTAGGGAGGTTGAAAATGACCTAAAGGTTAATCCAATGATACAAATTGACTTATAGGATGCACAAGATTGGTTAAAACCCTAATTGTACTAGAATTACTCTATGAAGGACGAAAATGACCTAAATATTAATCAAATGACGCAAACAAACCAATTGGATTAACATGATTGGTTATGAACCCTAGTTGGACTAGAATAAACCTAGGGAAAACGAAAATGACCTAAATAACAATCTAATGACTCAAACACGCCTAATTGGATGCACAACAATGGTTAAAAATCCTAATTGGACTAGAATAAGCCTAAGGAAGACGAAACTGACCTAGATATTAATCCAATAACACATACACATTTATTGGATGCACTATATTGGTTAAAAACTCTAATTGGAGTAGAATAACTCTAGGGAGGACGAAAATGAACAAACCTTTAGATCAATGATGCAAACACACCTATTGGAAGCACTAGATTTGTTAAAAACCCAATTTACACTAGAATAAGCACAGGGAGGACAAAAATAACATAAATGTAAATCTAATGACACAAACACACCGATTGGATGCAGAAGTATGGTTAAAACCCTAGTTGCACAAAAATAAGCATAGAAAGCACTAGAATTGTTAAAAACCCCAAATTGCCTAGAATATGCCTAGGGAGGAAAAAATGACCTAAATGTTAACCCAATGACACAAATAAACTTATTGGATGTACAAGATTTCATGAAAATCCTTATTGGACTAGAATAAGCCTAAGGAGGAAGAAAATAACATAAATATTAATCCAATAACACAAACACACTTATTGGGTGCCCAAGATTGGCTAAAAACCCTAATTGGTCAAGAATAAGCCTAGGGGGGACGAAAATGATGTAAATGTTAATCCAATGACAAAAATGAACTTATTGGACTGGAATAACTCTTCGGAGGACGAAAATGATATTAATGTTAATCCAATGAAACAAACACACTTATTGGATGCACAATATTAATTAAAAACTCTAATTGGACTAGAATAACTCTAGGAAGGACGAAAATGACCTAAAACTTAATCCAATGATGCAAACACACCTTTTTGAAGCACAAGAATTGTTAAAAACCCCAATTGGCCTTGAATTAGCCTAGGGAGGACGAAAATACCTAAATATGAACCCAACGACACAAATATACTTATTGGATGTTCCAGATTGCTTAAAACCCCTAATTGGAATAGAATAAGGGTAAGGAGGATGAAAATGACATAAATATTAATCCAATGACACAAACACACTAATTGGCTGCCCAAGATTGGCTAATAACCCCAATTGTTCTAGAATTAGCCTAGGGAGGTTGAAAATGACCTAAAGGTTAATCCAATGATACAAATTGACTTATAGGATGTACAAGATTGGTTAAAACCCTAATTGTACTAGAATTACTCTATGAAGGACGAAAATGACCTAAATATTAATCAATTGGATTAACTTGATTGGTTAAGAACCCTAGTTGGACTAGAATAAATCTAGGGAAAACGAAAATGACCTAAATAACAATCTAATGACACAAACACGCCTAATTGGATGCATGGCATTGGTTAAAAATCCTAATTAGACTAGAATAAGCCTAAGGAAGACGAAAATGACCTAGATATTAATTCAATGACACATACATATTTATTGGATGCACTATATTGGTTAAAAACTCTAATTGGAGAAGAATAACTCTAGGGAGGACGAAAATGAACAAACCTTTAGATCAATGATGCAAACACACCTATTGGAAGCACAAGATTTGTTAAAAACCCAACTTACACTAGAATAAGCATAGTGAGGACAAAAATAACCTAAATGTAAATCTAATGACACAAACACACCGATTGGATGCAGAAGTATGGTTAAAACCCTAGTTGCACTAGAATAAGCATAGAAAGCACTAGATTGTTATAAACCCCAAATTGCCTAGAATATGGCAAGGGAGGAAATAAATGACCTAAATGTTATCCCAATGACACAAATAAACTTATTGGATGTACAAGATTTCATGAAAACCCTTACTGGACTAGAATAAGCCTAAGGAGGACGAAAATAATATAAATATAAATCCAATAACACAAACACACTTATTGGGTGCCCAAGATAGGCTAAAAACCCTAATTGGTCTAGAATAAGCCTAGGGAGGACGAAAATGATGTAAATGTTAATCCAATGACACAAACGAACTTATTGGACTCGAATAAGTTTTCAGAGGACGAAAATGACATTAACGTTAATCCAATGAAACAAAAACACAAATTGGATGCACAATATTAATTAAAAACTCTAGTTGGACTAGAATAACTCTAGGGAGGACGAAAATGACCTGAAATTTAATCCAATGTTGCAAACACACCTATTGGAAACACAAGATTTGTAAAAAATCCTATTTACACTAGAATAAGCATGGGGAAGACGAAAATGACCTAATGTTAAACCCTAATTGGACTAGAAAAAGCCTAAGGAGGACGAAAATGATATAAATGTTAATCCAACGACACAAACACACTTATTGGATGACCAAGATTACATAAAAACCCTAATTGGTCTAGAATAAGCCTATCAAGTACGAACATATCCTAAACGTTAATCCAATGACACTTATTAAATGCACAAGATTGGTTAAAAACCCTAATTGGACTACATTGACCCTAAGGAGGACGAAAATGACATAAATTTTAATCCAACGACAGAAACACACTTAATGGATACACATGATTGGTTAAAAACCATAATTGGACCCGAATTACTCTAGGGAGGATGAACATGACCGAAACGTTAATCCAATGACACAAAAGCTCATATTGGATGCACAAGATTGGTTAAAATCCTTTGTTGGACTAGAATATGTTTGAAGAGGACGAAAATGACCTAAACTTTATTCCAATGATGCAAACACGCGTATTGGAAGCACAAGAATTGTCGAAAACCCAATTTAGACTATAATAAGCATAACTAGGACGAAAATGACCTAAATATTAATCCAATGATACAAATAAACTTATTGGTTGCAAAAGATAGCTTAAAAACCCCAATTGGACTAGAATAAGCTTAAGGAGAACGGAAATGAGATAAATGTTAATCCAATCACACAAAAATACTTGTTGGATGCCCAAGATTGCGTAAAAACCATAATTGAATGCACAAGATTGGTTAAAAACTCTAATTGGACTAGAATATGTTTAGGGAGAACAAAAATGACCTAAATGTTAATCCAATGACACAAACACACTTATTGGATGTACAAGATAGGTTGAAAACCCTAATTGGACCAAAATAAGCCTAAGGAGGACGATAATGACCTAAATGTTCATCCAATGACACAAACACAACTATTGGATGCCCAAGATTTGTTAAAAACCCTAATTGACTACAATAAGCCTAGGGAGGACGAAAATCACCTAAATATTAATCCAATGAAACAAACACACCTATTGGATGCACAAGATTGATTAAAAACCCTAGTTAGACTAGAATAAATATAGGGAAGACGAATATGACCTAAATAATAATCTAATGACACAAACACACCTAATGGATGCATAAGATTGGTTAAAAACCCTAATTGGACAAGAATAAGCCTATGGAGGAAGAAAATGACCAAAATGTTCTTTCCATGACAAAACCACACATATTGGAAGCACAAGAATTGTTAAAACCCACAATTGGCCGAGAATTAGCCTAGGGAGGACGCAATGAAACAAATAAACCTATTGGAGGTACAAGATTGCTTAGAAACCCTAACTGGACTAAAATGACATAAATTTTAATCCAATGACCCAAACACACTTATTCGGTGGACAAAATTGGTAAAAATCCCTAATTGGACTAGAATTTCTCTATGGAGGACAAAAATGATCTAAATGTTAATCCAACGACCCAAACACACCTATTAGATTTAAATGATTGTTTATAAACCCTAATTGGACTACTATAATCCTAGGGAGGATGCAAAGGACATTAATGTTAATCTAATGACAGAAACACACCTATTGGATGCACAAGATAGATTAAAAACCCTAATTGGACTAAAATAAGCCAAGAGAGGATGAAAATGACCTAAATGTTAATCCAGTGACACACACACACTTATTGGAAGAACAATATTGGATAAAAACTCTAAATGGACTAGAATAAGCCTTTGGAGGATGAAAATGACCTAAATGTCAATCCAATGACACAAACACACTAAAAACCCTAATTGGTCTAGCATAAGCCTATGGAGGACGAACATAAGCTAAACATTAATCCAATGACACAAACAAACTTAATGGATAATTGGTCTAGAATAAGTCTAGGGAGAAAGAAAGTGAACTAAATGGTCATCCATTGACACAAACACACTTATTGGATGCACAAGATTGATGAAAAACCCTAATTGGACTAGAATAACTCTAAGGAGGAAATTATAGACCTAAATTTTAATCCAACGACACTAACACACTTATTGGATGCACAATATTGGTTCAAAACTCTAATCGGACTAGAATTATTAGGGAGGGCAAATATGACATAAATGTTAATCTCATGACACAAACACACTATTTGGATGCACAAGATTGGTTTAAAATCCAAATTGGACTAGAATAAGCCTATAGAGGATGAAAATGACCTAAATGTTAATTTAGTAACACAAACTCACCTATAGATACGACAATAAAATTCGCACCCGCAAGTACCCACCCAAACCCGCTTGATTTGGGCGGGGAAAACCCGCTCTAATTGGATGCGGGTGCGGGTGCAGATTTTCCCCAACATTAAAATTCGAGGGCGGGGGAGGGTTTGGGGGTGATGATATCCACCCCACACCCGCACCGGATCCGCCCCGCAAGTAATATTATTGCAATTTTCAAATTTTATATACATATATATATATATATTAAATATATTTAATATTTTCTTAAAGATTGTAATATTATAATTTTATCTTTATAGAAAATATTTTTTAATCATTATTATTTAATAATAATTATTTTATTATAAAAAATATGATTTTTCAATTTATATTTTATATATATGAATGGCCGCGGGTGCGGGCGGGGAAACCCGAAACCCGTTGCGGGCGGGGATGGGTGTCTAAATTTTACACCCGCTATGAAACGGGGGCGGGTGCGGGTTTTCCCCGATTAGTCGGGTGCGAGTGTGAGTCACCTGTTGGATGCACAAGATTGGTTAAAAAAACCCTAATTGGACTAGAATAAACAAAAGTAGGACGAAAATGACATAAATGATAATCCAATGACACAAATAAACTTATTAGACGTACAAGATTGCTTAAAAACCCTATTTGGACTAGAATTAGCCAAAGGAGGACGAAAATGAAATAAATATTAATCCAATGACACAAACTCACTTATTAGATGCCCAAGATTGGTTAAAATCCCTAGTTGGACTAGAATAAGCCCCAGGAGGAAGAAAATGACTAAAATATTAATATAATGACACAAACACACCTATTGAATTCACAAGTTAGGTAAAAATCCCTAGTTGGACAAGAAGAAGCATAGGAAGGACGAATATGACCGAAATGTTAATCCAATGACGCCAACACCTCTATTGGATGCACAAGATTGGTTGAAAACCCTAATTGGACAAGAATAAGCCTAGGGAGGACGAAATTGACCTAAATGTTTAACCAATGAGACAAACACACGTATTGGATGCACAAGATTGGTTAAAAACCATAGTTGGACTAGAATAAGACTAGGGAGAACCGAAAAGATGTAAATATTAATCCAATGACACCAATGAACATTTTGGATGCATAAGATTGGTTAAAAATATTTATTGGACTAGAATAAGCCTACAGAGAACGAAAATGACCTAAATGTTAATCCAATGACAGAAATGAACTTATTGAATGCAAAAGATTGGTTAAAAACCTTAAATGGACTAGAATAAGCCTAGGGAGGATGAAAATGACCTAAATGTCAATCCAATGACACAAACACGCTTATTGGATGCACAAGATTGGTTAAAAACCCTAATTGACTAGATTAAGCCTATGGTGGACAAAAATGACCTAAATGTTAATCTAATGACACAAACAGACTTATTTGATGCACATGATTGGTTAAAAACTCTAATTGCACTAGAATAACTCTAAGGAGGAAAAAATGACCTAAATGTTAATCCAACGACACCAATTTAGGGACAGAAACATTGACTTGTCCCCTGTCATATGCTTTGAGCATCCACTATCAAGATACCATTGGTGTTTAGTGGATCTCAAGCATACCTGTAAAAAGATTAGAAATTCGATTTAGGTCCCCAATTTAAATTGGGTCCTAGGGGGTTAGTCTCAACATCTTTTGTCTTGATTTTCCAAATCTGTTTGCATCCTCTATTTGCTAGTCTTTTTAATTTGCAATTGTAAATAAAATGACCTTTTCTACAACAAAAATTACAAGTAACATTAGAAGATACATATTGTTTTGGTTTGACAAAGACATTATGCAAATGGCTAGGTTTCACAAAATTCTGGTTATGCTTAACATTACCATATCCTATGCCATGTTTAGTTCTATTATGATTAGCATGCATATTCTGGTTATAGCCAAGTCCAGATTTTATATTGACACTTCTTTGGTTGCTAAGAATATCATTCAATTTATTCTTGCTACTAGAAAGTTTCAATAAATCAGACTTCAATAATGCAACAGAACTCTCAAGTTCAATACATTTGGCAGATTTATTATGCGAGTCCTTTTTCAATTGTTCACACAATTCCTCAATTTTCTTATAATCAGTTTTCATTTGATCATGCAACATGCATTGTTGTTCAAGCATTTTCTTGGTATTAATTAATTGCTTAACAGATTTAACATATTCATCATGCAATTCATTAAATGCATCTTGCAGTTCATCAAAAGAAGGATTATATTGGGAACTTACCTCGCTTTCTGATTCAGAATCCGTGTTAGCCATGAGGCACAGATTAGCTTCTTCAGTTTCGGAAGAGGTGGAGGATTCTTCATTGTCGTTCCATGCAATGTATGCCTTTTTGTTTTTCTGAGCTGGTTCCTTGCCTTTAGTTTTGGAATTTCTGTTTTTGTTCTGCAGCTTGTAACAATCAGCCTTGATATGACCAGTTTTTCCACACTCATAGCATGTGATTGTTTTACTGTCATTGTTCTATGAGCTGGATTGTTTTCTGAATTTACTGTCATTCTTTTTCAGAAATTTCTTAAACTTTTTGACAAGTAGCCCAAGTTCAGGTTCCTCATCATCTTCACTGCTAGATTCATCTGAGCTGCTCTCATGTTCAAATTTGGACTGATTTGTTTGGGCTTTCGACGACAATCCTTTTCGTTTTCTGTCACCTAGTTCAGCTTCATTGAGTCTATGTAGTTCCATTTCATGCTCCCTCAGTTTTCCAAACAATGTAGCTATAGTCATGCTACCTAGATCTTTCGATTCTGCAATGGCAGTGACTTTTGGTTGCCACTCCCTAGTCAAGCACCTCATTACCTTTCCAATTTGCTGATCATTGTCTATCTCTTTGCCTAAGGCATTCAGGTTGTTGACTATATGCATAAACTGGGTCTGCATGTCGTTCACTGATTCTTTTTTCTTCATGCTAAACAATTCGTATTCGTGCATGAGGGTATTTATACGAGCTCTCTTTACATCAATGGTTCCTTCATGCGTCTGCTGAAGTGTGTCCCACATCTGTTTTGTTGTTTTGCAGTTTGAGACTCTGAAGAATTCATCATGACTCAAGGCTGTAGTGATAATATTCTTGGCTTTGGCGTTGTACCCAACTTTCTTTTTATCATCCTCAGTCCAATCACTTTTAGGCTTTAGGATTGCTGATTCACCTGTACCTGTTATGGTTGGCACAAACGGTCCATTTTCTACAGCATCTAGAATGTCAATACCACTAGCTTCAAGAAAAATTAGCATGCGTTGTTTCCAATACATGTATGCAGCTCCGTTAAAAGCCGGAGGCCTAGCTAATGAAGCACCTTCTCCTAAGAAATCAGAAGTCATGATACCTTTTTTTTGAGAAAAACAACCTTTTTTTTAAAAAAAAAAAAAGGCAGGCTCTTGATGCCAATTGTTGGTGTATGTGACCTCTGATTTTCTGAAGAATTATGAAGAATCATATCTAATCTAATATGAATGCACAACGGATTAATAAATTCAATTTTTATTTCACACCAAATTGAATACGGTCCCTAATTTACAATTCTAATGAATGTCAAAACTATATGGATCATGGTAACTATGGAGAGATGCATTTGACAAGATTGATTGTTATGGATGCTGATTTACATGCAATTATTATTAAGACAATTAATCAATATCTGAAACGAAATAATTGCTGAAATGTAAACAAGATAAGGGAAAGAGAAAAGGTGTACGCAAGATTTTATACTGGTTCAGCCGTCTCGTGATGACCTACGTCCAGTCCCAAGATCCAACAAGATCTTAGCCTATCCAATAGAACTTCTTAGAATCAGTTTACAGATTATTACAGCGTGCCTCGCACCAATCTTAAACTATTCACCCTGTTCTATCTTTTCCCTTCCCTGAATTCCCAAGTTTAAGTCCCATAAACTTGACCAAGAATTCCGTCAAGCGTCTTCTTGTTGACAGCCCTCAACCTCGAAGAACGCCACCAGTCGCAGTTGGATTTTTGCAGAGTAATTTGTTACAAAAGAGTATTACAGAATATGAAACATATCAAATATACAAATTGCTTGATCTTGCTTCTTCTCAAAGTAATCTTTCTCAAATCGGTCTTTTCCAATCCTCAATGATCACAAGTTTTTTGTCCATGATTGAAAAAGGATGTTCAATTGATATTGGTTGAGAAAGATTTATCTCATGTGTTGTAGCTCTGAAAAAGAATTATCAAAGTTATTATGTTGGTTATTGTATATTGTGACATTATGAGAAGAAGAGTATGAAAGCAGTTTATATAGTTTCAGGAAAAAAACAACATATGAATCAATTTGGCCAATCAATTCATTAAGGTTATAAAGCACACTAATCGATTTATCCAATCGATTTCGCGAATCTTGTTTTTCTTGAATCTTGAAACTGCACAACATAATCGATTTAACTAATCGATTCTTTTAAATGAGTTCTTCAGACTGGGATGAATGTTCATGTCTGACTCGATGTTCATAATTGACTTGGGATGTTTTGTTCAAACAACGAGATCAAAACAATCGATGTATGTAATCGATTCAACCATTACAGTCGTCTCTGTTTCTAAGACTTTTTGTGCCAATCGCTTTAGTCAATCGATTTCACTGGTTCCAGAGACACAGTAATTTTCACGAATCGATGTGCCTAACCAATTGTAAAATTAAGTCTGAAGCTCATTACAACCAGTTGGTTCAGTCAATCGACTATGGATGTTCCAGACCAAGGTCATTTTGAGCAAATCGACTATGGATGTTCCAGACCAAGGTCATTTTGAAATATATTTTGGTAAGTCGATTTGCCTAATCGCTTTATTAGCATTGGTTTGGTTCTGGAACATTCACATTCGATTTGTCAATCGATGTAGACAAAACATAACCAAAAAAAAATGATTGAATAATCGATTTGCCAAATCGACTAGTTTGCAAGGTAAGCTACTGACTTGCGCATTATAATTTTAATAAGTGTTCAAGTCGATTTGTCTAATCGATGTAAACCATTAGTTCAGTGTTGGTGAATTAAACAATCGATCTGCCTAATCGATTTGTGGTAAATTGGCTTTCTGACTTGCACAATTTATTTTCTGATAAGTGTACCAATCGATTTGCCTGATCGATTGATAGCCTGTTTGAACTTTCATAAAGTGTGCAAATCGATTGTGCCCATTGATTGATTAATTCCATAATTAATAATATCATCCAACCCTTTTACAGAATCGATTTTACTAATCGATTAGCTTGTAGATCTTCAAGGTTTTGTTGATTTCTTGAGTTCCAAGCAATGGTTTCAAGTTGGTAGGATTGAATGGATGTTCCTGAAATTTTCTCAATTCACACTGTTAGATTTATTTAAAAGTGTATGTTTGTCAATAACTTCAAAAACGAGTGAACATATGTCAAACAATTATCCATATGTCTAACACAATAACCTTAGGGAGGACGATAATGACCTAAATGTTCATCCAATGACACAAACACATGTATTGGATGCACAAGATGGATCAAAATCCCTAATTGGACTTGAATAACTCTAGGTAGGACAAAAATCACCTCAATTGGTTAAAAACCTTAATTGCACTAGAATAAGCCTGGGGAGGACGAAAATGACCTAAACGTTAATCCAGTCACACAAATGAACTTATTCAACACACAAGATTGGTTAAAAACTCCAAATGGCCTAGAATATGCCTAGGGAGGATTAAAATGACCTAAATGTTAATCCAATGACACAAACACATTTATTGGACGCCCAAGATTGGTTAAAAATCTAAATTGGTCTAGAATAACTCCAACGAGGACGAAAAGGACCTAAATTTTAATCGAATGACGCAAACACACCTATTGGACGCACAAGATTAAATAAAACCCAAATTTAACTAGAATAAACCTAGGGAAGAGGAAAATAACCTAAGGACTAAAATAACCTTAGGAAGGACAAAATTGAACTAAATGTTAATCAATGACAAAAATATTGGATAAAAGCCCTAATTGGACTAGATAAACTCTACGGATGAGTAAAATGACCAAAATTTTAATCTAATGACACAAACACACCTATTAGATGCATAAGATTGGGTAAAAACCGTTATTGGAGTAGGATATGACTAAGGAGGACAAAAATGACCTAAATGTTAATCCAATGACAAAAACACACCTATGGGATGCACAAGAATTGTTAAAAACCCTAATTGGACTAGAATAAACATAGGGAGGACGAAATTGACCTAAACCTTAATGTAATGACACAAACACAACTGTTGGACGCACAAGTTTGGTTAAAATCCCTTATAGGATTAAATAAGCATAGGGAGGACCAAAATGATCTAAATGATTATCTAATGAAATAAACACACCTATTGGATGCACAAGATTGGTTAAAAATCCTAATTATACAATAATAAGCAAAGGGAGGACGAAAATGACCTAAATGTTATTCCAATGACACAAACACACGTGTTTGATGCGCATGTTTGGTTAAAAACCGTAATTGGACTAGAATAACTTCAGAGAGGACGAAAATGACATTAATTTTAATCCAATGGCACAAACACACCTATTGGATGACAAGCATTGGTTAAAAACCGTAATTGGAATGTAATAAACCTTGGGCAGAAAAAATGACATTAATGTTAATCTAATGACACAAACACACCAATTGGATGAAAAAGTTTGGTTAAAAACCTCAATTGGACTAGAATAAGCATAGGGAGGACGAAAATGGCCTAAATATTAATCAAATGACAAAAACACGCCTATTGGATGAAAAGCTTTGGTTAAAAACCCTAATTGGACAACAATAAGCCTGGGGAGAGAACAAAAATGAACTAAATTTAATAAAAATCCTAATTGGACTAGAATAGGCCTAGAGAAGGCGAAAATGACCTAAATGATTATCCAATGACACAAATGAACTTATTGGACGCACAAGATTTGTTAAAAACCTTAATTCGACTAGAATAGGCCTAGGGAGGACGAAAATGACCTAAATTGGTCTAGAATAAGCCTACGGAGGACGAAAATGGCCTAAACATACATCCAATGACACACACACCCCCGTTTTGGATGAAAAAGATTGGTTAAAAACCCTAATTGGACTAGAAGAAGCCTAGGGAGGACGAAAATGACGTAAATGTTAATCCAATGACACAAATGAACTTATTCGATGCACAAGATTAGTTAAAAATCTTAATTGGACTACAATAAGCCAAGGGAGGACAAAAATTACCAAATGATAATCCAATGATACAAACATACTTGTTGGATGCACATAATTGGTTAAAAATCCTAATTGGGCTGAAATACCACTAGGGAGGACAAAAATGACCTAAATGTTAATCTAACGACACAAACACTCTTATTGGATGCACATGATTAGTTAAAAACCCTAATTGGACAAGAATAATCCCAGGGAGAGGATAAATATGACGTAAATGTTAATCCAATGACACAAACACACCTATTGGAAGAACAAGATTTGTTAAAAACCTTAATTGGACTAGAATAAGCCTTGATAGGACGAAAATGACCTAAATGTTAATCTAAGGACACAACTTTGGTTAAAATCCCTAATTGGACAAGATTAACTCTAGGAAGGATGAAAATGACATAAATGTTAATCTGATGACCCAAACACACTAGTTGGATGCCCAATATTGGTTAAAAACACTAACTGGTCCAGAATAAGCATAGGGAGGAGAAAAATGACTTAAATGTTAATCCAATGGCACAAATAAACTTCTTGGATGCACAAGATTTCTTAAAAATGCTTACTGGACTAGAATAACCCTAAGGTGGATGAAAATGACATAAATGTTAATCCAATGACACAAACCCATTTATTGGATGCTCAGGATTTGTTAATAACCGTAATTAGACTAGAATAAGCCAATTGTACAAACACACCTATTGGATGCACAAGATTGGTTAAAAACCATAATTGGACTAGTATAAGCCTAAGGAGGAATAAAATGACATGAATGTTAATCGAATAACACAAACACATATATGGGATACCCAATATTGGTAAAAAAAACCTTAATTTAACTAGAATAACCAAACGGAGGACGAAAATGACATAAATGATAATCCACTGACCCAAATACACCTATTGGATGCATCAAATTGTTTAAAAACACCTATTCGAAAATAAACCTACGGCGGATGATAATGACCTAAATGTTCATTCAATGAAACAAATACACATATTAGATGCACTAGATTGGTTAAAAACGCTAATTGGACTAAACACCTAATTGTTCATCCAATGACACCAATGAACTTATTGGATGTACAAGATTAGTTAAAAACCTTAATTCGACTAGAATAGGCCTAGGGAGGACGAAAATTACGTCAATGTTAATCCAATGACACAAATGAACTTATTGGACGCACAAGATTGTTGAAAATCCTGATTTGACTAGAATAAGCCTAAGGAGGACGAAAATGACCTAAATGTTAATCCAATAACAAAAAACACACTTATTTGATGCACAAGATTGGTTAAAAACCCTAATTGGACTATAATAACTCTCGGGATGACGAAGATGACCTAAATTTTAATCCAATGACACAATCACACCTATTTGATGCACAAGATTGGTTAAAAACCCTAATTGGACTAGAATAAGCCTACGAGGACGAAAATTACCTCAATGTTAATCCAATGACACAAATGAACTTATTGGATGCATAAGAATGGTTAAAAACCCTAATTGGCGTAGAATAAGCCTACGAAGAATGAAAATTACCTATATTTTAATCCAATGACACAATTGAACTTATTGGATGCAAAAGATTTCTTAAAAACACTAATTGGACTAGAATAAGCCTAGGGAGGAAGAAAATGACCTAAATGTTATTTCAATGACACAAATAAACTTATTGGATGCACAAGATTGTTGCAAAAACCCTAATTGGACTGAAATAAGCCTAAGGAGGACGAATATGACATAAATGTTTATCCAATGACATAATCAATCTTATTTGTTGTCCAATATTGGTTAAAAACCCTAATTCGTTTTGAATAAGCCTAGGGAGGACAAAAATGACCTAAATGTTAATCCAATCAAACAGATGAACTTATCGGATGCACAAGATTGCTCGGAAACCCTAATTGGACTAGAATAAGCCTAAGGAGGACACAAATGACATAAATGTTATTCCAATGACACAAACACGTCTATTGGATGCGCAAGATTGGTTAAAAACCCTAATTGGACTAGAATGATCCTTTGGACGAAGAGAATCACCTCAACATTAATCCAATGACACATATGAACTTATTGGATGGACAAGATTGGATAAATACCATAATTACGCTAGAACAAGCCTATGGGGAATGAAAATGACCAAAATGTTCATCTAATGACACAAACACAAATATTAGATGCATAAGATTGTTTAAAAACCCTGATTGGAATAACATTTTGTGCATAAGATGGTTCATCTAATGACACAAACACAACCAAAAGTTCATCTAATGAACTTATTTGATGCACAAGATTGGTTAAAAATCCTAATTGGACTAGAATAACTCTATGGAGGACAAAAATGATCTAAATTTTTATCCAATGACATAAACAAACCTATTGGAGGCAGAAGATTGGTTAAAAACCCTAATTGGACTAGAATAAGCATAAGGAGTACAAAAATGACCTAAATGTTTATCCAATGGCACAAACACACTTATCGGATTCACAAGACTGGTTAAAACACCTAATTGGAATAGAATTACTCTTGGGAGGACGAACATAACCTAAATATTAATCCAACAACACAAACACATATATTGGATGCACAAGATTAGTTAAAATCACTAATTGTACTAGGATAAGCCTTGGGAGGACGAAAAAGAGATAAAGGTTAATCTAATGACACAAAAACACCTATTGGATGAACAAGATTGGTTAAAAACCCTAATTGGACTAGAATTACTCAAGGGAGGACGAAAATTACCAAAATATTAATCCAAAGAAAGAAACACACGTATTTGTTGCACAAGATTAGTTAAGAACTCGAATTAGACTAGACTAAGCCTAAGGGGGACCAAAATGACATAAATGTTAATCAAATCACCTAAACACACTTATTGGATGCACAAGATTGGTTAAAAACCTTAATTGGACTAGAATAAGGCTAGGGAGGACGAAAATGACCTAAATGTGAATCCAAGGACACAAATGAACTTATAGGATGCGCAAGATTGTTTAAAAACCCTAATTTGACTAGAATAATCCTAAAGAGGACGAAAATGAAATAAATGTTAATCCAATGACACAAAACACACTTATTGGATGCAAAAGATTGGTTAAAAACCCTAATTGGACTAGACTAACTATTAGGAGGACGAAAATGATCTAAATGTTAATCCAATGACATAAATACACTCATTGGATGCACAAGATTTCTTAAAAACCCTCATTGAACTAGAATAAGCCTAAGGAGGATGCTAATGACATAAATGTTAATCCAATGACACAAATACATCAATTGGATACACAAGATTGGTTAAAAACCCTAATTGGACAAGAATAATCCTTCGAAGGACGAAGATCACCTCAATGTTAATCCAATGACACATATGAACTTATTGGATGCCCAAAGTTGAAATATACCCTAATTTGACTCGAATAAGCCAATGGAGGACGGAAATGACACAAATGTTAATCCAATGACGCAAACCTCCCCATTGGACGCACAAGATTTGTTAAAAACTGTAATTGCACTAGAACAACTCTAGGGTGGATGAAAATGACCTAAATGTTAATCCAATGGCACATACACACATATTGGTTCCACAAGATTGGTTAAGAAACCCTAATTGGACTATAATAAGCATAAGGACGAAGAAAATGACAAAAATGTTAATCCAATGACCCAAACACACCTATTGGATTAATAAGATTGTATAAATACCCTAATTGAAGAAGAATAAGCCAAGGGCAGAAGATAAGGACCTAAAGGTTCATTAAATGAAACAAATACACGTATTAGATGCACAAGATTAGTTAAAAACCCACTTTGGACTAGAATAAGCCTAGCAAGGACGATAATGACCTAAAAGTTTATCCAATGACACAAATGAACTTTTTGGATGCACAAGATTGGTTAAAAACCTTAATTCGACTAGAATAGGCCTAGGGAGGATGACAATTACTTCAATGTTAATCGAATGATACAAATGAACTTATTGGATGCAATGACACGAAACACGCCTAGTAGATGCATAAGATAGTTTAAAAAAACTCTAATTGGACCAGAATAAGCCTAGATAGGACGATAATGACCATAATGTTAATCCAATAGCACAAAATACACTTATTGGATGCACAAGATTGGTTAAAAACCCTTATTGGACTAGAATAAGCCTAAGGAAGACGAAAATGACCTAAATGTTAATCCAATGACAAAAACACAATTATTTGATGCACAAAATTTGTTAAAAACCCTAATTCGATTAGAATAAGCCTACATAGGACATAAATTACCTCAATGTTAATCGAATGACACAAACACACTTATTGGATGCACAAGATTGGCTAAAAACCCTAATTGGACTAGAATAACTCTAGGGAGGATGAAAATGACCTAAATATTTATCCAATGAAAGAAACACACCTATTTGTTGCAAAAGATTGGTTAAGAACCCTAATTGGACTAGATTAAGCCAACAGAGGACAAAATTTACCACAATGTTAATCCAAATACACAAATAAAATTATTCGATGCAAAAGATTGGTTAAAAACCTTAATTGGACTAGACTAAGTGTAAGACCCATAATTTTAAATTATACTTTATGTATTTTAGTGTATTTTGGTATTGAACTCGAAGGCTTTTTAGCCAATTTATTAATATTTTGGGAGTTTAAATGACCAAAAAGATATTGTGATGCCCGATTAAAATTACTCGTCGATAAATAAATTAAATTAACTGCGGTGAATCTTTTACGAAGAATTTAATTCTGGAGAGTTTTGTTAAAAATATCTCGAGTTGCTAAAAATTGTATTTGTCAATTGAGTTGCGACAATAGTAGATATTTTTAACAAAAATTGGTTTGGAGAGGTTATGGGTGAAATGGTAATTTTAATAAATATCTAGATATTTTGAGATATTTGTTAAGTTTTAATTAATATATATAAATATATATATTTGTTTGGAGGGAAAAGAAAAGGAAATGGAAAGGAAAGAAAAGGAAATAGAAAGGAAAGAGAATAGAGGAAAGGAAAAAGAAAGGAAAAAGAAAGGAAAAAGAAAATAGAGGAAAGAAAACGTTCCTCTCCCTACTACCTCGCATGCGAAACTTCTTCTTTCTCCAACCTTCAACTTTTTCCTCTATTTTAAAGCTTGATAAGTAAATCTAGCAAAGCCATTTGCTCGGTAGTTTCTTCCCAGCTTCATTCTTCCTCATTGATTCAAAAATGAATAAAAACGGTGTTAGGGGTTTTCAAAACCGTTAAACACAAACCTCCATGTTTCATCTAGATCTAAGCATCATTTCGCAAAGAGATAGAAGGGAAAGTTGCTCACCACCACGCTACGATGCTAGTGAACTAACTTTGGAAGCGACATCACGAACGGAGATTTTAGCGGAATTACTCGCGGTACGGTAAATCGTTCGTTAAAGCTATCATTAAGGTAAGGGCTCCTTCCAAACTTTTAGTTTGCATTTAGGGACTTATCTGTGGTTGTGTGGAAAAGAATTTTGTTAGGGTTGAAGTGTTGATTTGGAGAAAATGAATATAATACTTTTATGGGTGAAATTCTAATGTTGGGTTTTGGTGATATTGATGAGTGTTTCGTGGAAAATGAATTTAACTCATTTATGTATGATTTTGAGGAAATGAAATCTGATGTGATTTGGTGTGAATTGTGGATTGAATTTGAGAATATGTCTGAGTATGCTCTGTGGGTAATTTGAAAGTCATTAGAGTTAAACGAGTATTAAAAATGGGGAATCTTTTAATATCTTTGTTTACTTAATGATTGTCGTGGAAATTATTAGAGTTAAATGAGTATTAAAAATGGGGATTCTTTTAATTTCTGCATTTACTTAACGATTGTCATGGATAGAGTCAGAGTATGGTCATGCATTTCAGGTTTGGTAAATTGTATTGACCTGTGATAGGTGGCACCTCGATAAAACAGTACTTCGGCCTGTGATAGGCGGTACATTGACGATTTACGTTTTTAGTAAATCATGCTGACCCGTGATATGTGGTACCTCGATAAATAGTACTTCGGCCTGTGGTAGGCGGTACGTTTACGATTTACAATTTAATGTTTTGGAATTGTGTGTGAGTGTGATTGATTGCAAAACCATTTCAAAACTTAAGTTGTTGTGGTGATTGCGTCATAATTGCTAAGTGTTATGTTTGGGAATTATGTGTAATTATGATGGATTCAATTTGTGTATTTTTAGAAAAACTGCAGAAAAATCGATTTCCCAATCGATTTTGTTAAAAAGTAATACCAGCTTAATCGACTGCCTAATCGATTATTACGTTTCTTGTTTTCTTGAATTTTGAAAATATATTGAACTAATCGATCGATTTAAGAGTCACACATACTACGGGAGTTGGTACGGCATTGAAATCGAAGAAGTTGACTGCGAAATTCATTGGACCATATCAGATTTTTGCACGAATTGGGCCTGTTGCTTATCGGATTACATTGCCTCCAATACTGTCCAATATTCATGACGTGTTTCATGTGTCACAGTTGAGGAAATATCTTGCAGATCCATCTCATGTGATCGGACTAGACACAATCCAGCTAAAGGACAACCTGTCGTTCGAAGTACCACCTGTGAGGATTGATGACAGGAAGATTAAGCGATTGAGGACCAAGGATGTATCGTTGGTCAAGGTGATTTGGAACCCAATTACTGGAGATGCGACTTGGGAACTGGAGAGCAAGATGAGAGAACAACACCCAGAGTTATTTATCGATGCATAGTTTCGAGGACGAAACTAATTTTAGGGGGGTAGTAATGTAAGACCCATAATTTTAAAGTGTACTTTACGTATTTTAGTGTATTTTTGGTATTGAACTCGGAGGCTTTTTAGCCAAAGTTATTAATATGTTGGAGTTTATATGATCAAAAAGATATTTTGATGCTCGATTAGAATTACTCATCGATAAATAAATTAAATTAACTGCGGTGAATCCTTTACAAAGAGTTTAATGCGTTATGGGTAAACTGGTAAATTTAATAAATATCTAGATTTGGAGATATTTGTTAAAAGTAATTAATATATATATATATATATATATAAAGAAAAGGAAATAAAGGAATTAGGAAGAAAAGAAATAGAAAGGAAAGAAAAACGAAGAAAGGAAAGGAGAGAGAAAGAAACAAAGTATTTTCCCTTCTTCTTCCTCTGCCCGCGCGAACCCACCTTCTCCCTTTTTCTTCGTTCATCGGTTTTGCTTCCTTTTTCGTTCTTTGACTTCAAGAATAGAAACCCAAGACTTGGTGGGTGATAGGACAAGGATTTCTCAACTTCACTCTTCCTCGTTGATTCGAAAACGAAGAAAAACGGTATTAGGGATTCAAACACAAACCTCCCCGTTTCACCTAGATCTAAGCTTCATTTCAAGAAGTGATACAAGGGAAGGTTGCTCACCTCCGTGCTACGGTGCTAGTGGACCAACTTTGGAAGCGGCGTTGCGAGCGGAAAATTTACAGGATTTACTCACGGTGTCGCAATCGCACATTAAAGCTAAAGTGAAGGTAAGGGCTCCTTCCAAACTTTTAGTTTGCATTTAGGGACTTACCTGTGGTTGTGTGGAAAAGAATTTGGTTAGGTTTAAAGTAATGTTTCATAGAAAATGAATTTTAAACTCATTTATGTATGATTTGGAGTATATGAAACTTGTTGTGTTTGAGTGATGGATTGTGTTGATTTGTGTCGTCGTATTCGGTGTGTTCATACATGATGTTCGTTGATTGATGTGAGTTGGTGTGAATTGTGGATTGAATTGGATATTATGTTTGAGTTTGTTTTGTGCGGAATTTGAAAACCATTAAGTTAAACGAGTATTAAGAATGGGGAATCTCTTAATGTCTTGTTACTTAATGTGTGTTTGTTTTGGGAAAATCGTTTAAGTTAAAAGAGTATTAAGAATGGGGAATCTCATAATATTTTTGTTTGCTTAATATTTGTTTGAAAATCGTTTAAGTTAAATGAGTATTAAGAATGGGGAATCTCTTAATATCTGCGTTTACTTAATGTCGTCGTGAAAATGATTTTGTGGAGAAATGAATTGTTGTGATTTGGCGTGAATTGTGTAATAAATTTGTGAATATGTTTGAGTCTTGTCTGTGTTGGGATTGTCAAGTCAAGGTGATGCCATGTGATTTGTTGGTTCATCTTGTTCGTGTTGGGATTGTCGAGTCAAGGTGATGCCATGTGATTTGTTGGTTCATCTTGTCTGGGTTGGGATTGTCGAGTTAAGGTTATGCCATGTAATTTGTTGGTTCATCTTGTCCGTGTTGGGATTGTCGAGTCAAGGTAATGCCATGTGATTTGTTGGTTCATCTTGTCTGTGTTGGGATTGTCGAGTCAAGGTGATGCCATGTGATTTGTTGGTTCATCTTGTCTGTGTTGGGATTGTCGAGTCAAGGTGATGCCATGTGATTTGTTGGTTCATCTTGTCCGTGTTGGGATTGTCGAGTCAAGGTGATGCCATGTGATTTGTTGGTTCATCTTGTCTGTGTTGGGATTGTCGAGTCAAGGTGATGCCATGTGATTTGTTGGTTCATCTTGTCTGTGTCGGGATTGTCGAGTCAAGGTGATGTCAAGTGATTAGTTGGTTCATCTTGTTCGTGTTGGGATTGTCGAGTCAAGGTGATGCCATGTGATTTGTTGGTTCATCTTGTCTGCGTTGGGATTGTCGAGTCAAGGTGATGCCATGTGATTTGTTGGTTCATCTTGTCTATGTTGGGATTGTCGAGTCAAGGCGATGCCATGTGATTTGTTGGTTCATCTTGTCCGTGTTGGGATTGTGGAGTCAAGGTGATGCCATGTGATTTGTTGGTTCATCTTATCTGTGTGGGTATTGCGTTGTAACCGTTAAGCGGTATGTTTTGAAATTGTGCGTAAGTGTGTTGATTCAAGTTTATGATTGAGTGTTTTGAAACTTGAGATGTCATTGTGATTGTGTTGATTATGCTAAGTGTTACATTTGGGAATTGTGTGATACCGTATTTGACTGCAAAACCATATCGAAACTTACGATGTCGTGGTAATTGTGTTATAATCGCTAAGTGTTTTGTTTTGGAGTTGTGTGTAAGTGTGATTGATTGCAAAACCATTTCGAAAACTCAAGATGTCGTGGTGATTGCGCTATAATTGCTAAGTTTGATTGTTTGGATTTGTGGGTAAGTGTTGATTGATTTTGAAACCCTTTGAAAAGCTGAAAAATGCTGAATTTTGTTGTTTTTCTGCTGCTGCCTGATGTATATTTGAATACAGCAAGTTGTATTCGAATACAGACATGCTGTTTTTGCCACTGACTTACTGTGTAGTCGAATACAGACTGTTGTAATCGAATACAAACATGTTGTTTGGCTGCTATATGCTGAAATAGCCTTGTATTCGAATACAAAGATGCTGTAGTCGAATACGACAATGTTGTTTTGTTAAAAACTTCATTTTTCAACTTTGTTTATGCATGTTTAGCATATAGAAACCCTTTTAAGGTACATGTTAAGTTGAAAGGTTATTTTGTGCATTTAAAAGCTTAAATGTTATGTTTTAACTATTAATTTCGGTTGTGACCCTTTACAACTATTGTGGAAATCTAGGCTTTGCCCTCAGATGAGAGCCAGGATGATCCTACCAGTTCGTACCCTACGGATGGGAATGTAGATGGGAATGTGTAACACCCCGTTTTTCAAAGCGAGGGTGTATTTTTTTTCAAAAGAAATTAAAATGAAACAGAGAAATAAATAAGGTAACACCTTTGGATAAATAATTAAGTCATTATAATTTACATAACAAAAGTGGTAAAGTCTTCCAGTTTAAAAATAAAAGCTACCCAAAAGAAATACATTTGTTCCCTCTGTGTCAACCTAGTCTGATCACTTTACAAAACAACTAAACACCCTGAGTGATCTCCACGCGCCCCGTGAGATCCTCCTAAAGTAGCTTCAATCAAGCATTCCCATCTACATTCCCACCCGTAGGGTACGAACCAGTAGGATCATATTGGCTCTCATCTGAGGGCAAAGCCCAGATTTCCACAATAGTTGTAAAGGGTCACCAACCGAAATTAACAATTAACACATAACATTTAAGTTTTTAAATGCACAAAATATCCTCTCAACTAAGCATGCACCTTAAAAGGATTTTTCCATATGCTAAAAGTTCATATAATGCTTGCCAAATGTAAATGAAATCAAATAAAGTTCTCAATCCATCAAGTAATATATAACTGACCAAAACATTGATAAATCAATTGAGCAATCAATTATCTAACTCAAAATAAGATTTTCCACTGAGCCAATCGATTGGGCAAATCGATTTCCTGAAAGTTTTAGTGAAAATTGAACTCTGAACTTACATCAATCGATTGGGGCAATCGATTTAGTGAAAGACTGAGCCCCTGTATTGGCCAATCGATTGGACAAATCGATTTCGTGAAGGACAGAGCTCTTGTATTGAATCCAATCGAATGGGCAAATCGATTTCTTAAGTGGTTTTGAAAAACACATTACCAAATCGATTTCCCTGTAAATTCTCCCAAAAATACATAAACTAACTCAATCATATTCAAACACAACTCCAAATTTCAACACTTAGCAGTTTCCACACAAACACTACGACAATTGGGTTTTCGAAATAGTTTTACCGTCCATCACACTTACACACGATACAAAACATAACTCTTAGTAAAATCACACAATCACAATAACATCTCAAGTTCAAACACTCAATCATGAACTTGGATCAAACACACTTATACATAATTTCAAAACATAACACTTAGCAAAATCAACACAATCTTAAATTTTGAATCAATCACGACTCGTGTGCCAGGCACCCTAATGCAATGCGTATATGCCAAAATGCAAGGACTCGGAATTCCAAACCAAAACCCTCCTCGAAGGGTCATAAATCATAATTGTACCACCTATCGCAGGCCAAAGTACCAATTACCGAGGTGCCACCTATCACGGGTCTGCACGATTTACTAAAAAGTGTAAACCATAAACGTACTGCCTATCATGGGCCCGTACCATTTACCGAGGTGCCACCTATCACGGGTCTGCACGATTTACTAAAAAGTGTAAACCATAAACGTACTGCCTATCATGGGCCCGTACCATTTACCGAGGTGCCACCTATCACGGGTCTGCACGGTTTACTATAAAGAATGTAAATTGTAAATGTACCGCCTATCACAGGCCAAAGTACTATTTACCAAGGTTCCACCTATCACGGGTCTGCACAATTTACAAAAAACCGTAAATCGTAAATGTACCGCCTATCACGGGCCAAAGTACTATTTACCAAGGTGCCACCTATCACGGGTCTGCACAATTTACAAAAACATAAATCATAAATGTACCGCCTATCACAGGCCAAAGTACTATTTATCAAGGTGCCACCTATCACGGGTCTGCACAATTTACAAAAAGCATGAAAATGCACGAGCGTATACTGACTCCATCCACAACAATCGTTAAGCAAATGCAGATATTAAAAGATTCCCCATTTTTAACACCCATTTAACTTAAACGATTTTCCAAAATGAACATCAAGTAAATAAGACATTAAGAGATTCCCCATTCTTAATTCTCATTTAACTTAAACGATTTTCCAAACACACATTAAGTAAACGAGACATTAAGAGATTCCCCATTCTTAATACCCGTTTAACTCTAATGGTTTTCACGACAACATTAAGTAAATAAGTCATTAAGAGATTCCCCATTCTTAATACTCGTTCAACTTAAACGATTTTTAAAAACAAACATCAAGTAAATAAGACATTAAGAGATTCCCCATTCTTAATTCTCATTTAACTTAAACAATTTTCCAAAACACACATTAAGTAAACGAGACATTAAGAGATTCCCCATTCTTAATACTCGTTTAACTCTAATGGTTTTCAAATTCCACAGCAAACAAACTCAAACATAATATCCAATTCAACCCACGATTCACACCAAATCACATCAATCAACAAACATCAAGTATGAACACGCCAAGTACGATGAACACAAATCAACACAATCATAACACTCAAATACATCAAATATCATTTACTCAAATTATACATAAATGAGTTAAATTCATTTTCCACGAAACATTCATCAATATAACCAAAACCTAACTCTAAGATTTTACCCATAAAGCCTTAGATACATTTTTCCCAAATCAATACTTTAACCCTAACAAAATTCTTTTCCACACAACCACAAGTAAGTCCCTAAATGCAAACTAAAAGTTTGGAAGGAGCCCTTACCTTCACTTTAGCTTTTTCGTTTGATTACGGTACCGTGAGTAAGTCCGGTAAAATCTCTGTTTGCAACGTTGGTTCCAACACTGGTCCACTAGCACCGTAGCACGGAGGTGAGCAACCTTCCCTTCTATCACTTCTTGAAAGGAGGCTTAGATCTAGATGAAATGGAAAGGTTTGTGTTTGACGGTTCTCGGAATCCCTAACACCGTTTTTCTTCGTTTTTGAATCAAAGAGGAAGAGTGAAGTTGAGAAATCTTTGTCCTATCACCCACCCAGCCTTGGGTTTCTATTCTTGAGCTTAAAGGAAACAAAGAAAACGAAAATGGAGGGATGGAGCATAAGGGTCACGCGAGGCAATGAGAGGAAGGAGATGGAAAATGCTTACTTTCTTTCCTTCCCTTTTCCTTTCTTTCTTTTTCCTTCTTTTCTATTTCACTTCTTCCTATTTCCTTCCTTTCCTTTTCTTTATATCTATATATATATATATATTAATTATAATCAACAAATATCTCAAAATATCTCGATATTCGTTAAATTACCATTTCACCTATAACGCCTTAAATTCTTCATAAGAGATTCACCGCAGTTAATTTAATTTATTTATCGACGAGTAATTCTATTCGGGCTTCAAAATATCTTTTTGGTCTTATAAACTCCAAAATATTAATAACTTTGGCTAAAAAGCCTCCGAGTTCAATACCAACAATACATTAAAATACACAAAGTACACTTAAAATTATGGGTCTTACAGAATGCTTGATTGGAGCTACGTTAGGAGGATCTCACGGGGCGCGTGGAGATCACTCAGGGTGTTTAGTTGTTTTGTCGAATGATCAGACTAGGTTGACAGAGGGAACATATGTCTTTCTTTGGGTTGCCTTTATTTTTAAACTAGAAGACTGTACCACTTTTGATATGTAAATATTTTGAATTCATATTTTGAGAACTTTTTCCGCTGCATGTAAATTATAATGACTTAATTATTTATCCAAATGTATTACCTCATTTATTTCTCTGTTTTATTTTAATTTCTTTTGAAAAAAAAAATACACCCTTGCTTTGAAAAACGGGGTGTTACATTATGGTATCAGAGCTTTGGTTTGGTTTTCTTTGGGGGCTGTGGAACCTTTGGTTATAGATTGTAGGTCAACCTGTAGGTTAGGAGTTGTTATCTGATCATGCGTCGGGTTAGGTGGTTTGAGTTGTCAGGTCCACAATAATTACTATGTGTTGTAGTGGTCGGAAGTTATTTTTGGAATAATTGGAAGTAGTGTTAAGACTCTACTTGATGATGGTTTTATAGGAAAACCATGCCGCCAAGAAGGGATGACGCTCCGAGAGCCAATGCTAACAGGGATGATCGAATGGCGGAGGCTATGAATAACATGGCTGCTTCTGTTGCTGCACAGACTGCTGCCAAGACTCAACGTGATCTCAAAAAGAGTGAAAGAGAGATCCGTGCTGCAGAGTCAAGAGGGCTAGAAAACGTCTATCGTTACAATCCTCCCAAGTTTAAGGGGGATGAGAATTAGGAGAAGGCGGATCAATGGATCCAAGAAGTGGAGAAGATCTTCGAAATGGTTAACTGTCAGGTGGCAGTGAAAGTCAACTATGCCACTTATATGCTATTAGGGGATGTTGAGTACTGGTGGAGGAGTGCAAGATTGTTGATGAGATCAGCTCACGACGAGGTGAACTGGGAATCATTCAAAAGGAAGTTTTTAGACAAATACTTCCCGATGAGTACCAGGACTAAGCTGGGGGATGATTTCCTAAAACTGCATCAGGGGAACATGACTGTGGGCGAATATGCTGCTAAGTTTGAATCGCTATCAAGACATTTCAGGTTTTTCCGTGAAGAGATTGATGAACCCTTCATGTGTCATCGTTTCCAAGACGGACTAAAGTATGAGATTCAAGACTCTGTCTTGCCCTTGGGAATTCAACGTTTCCAAGTTCTTGTGGAAAAATGTAGGGAAGTTGAGGATATGAAGAATAAGAGGGCTAGCCGAGGAGGGAATTTTAGTGCAGGAGGGCCTAGTCGGGTGAATTATCAGAACAACAAGGGGAAGCAAGTTGCTAAACCTTATAATCGACCACAGAATAACAACGGTGGGAATAATCGTCCAGGGAACCAGAATTTCGAGAGACAATTGGGACGAGTGGTTCGATGTTTCCGATGTGGGGATGAGGGACATTATGCTAATGAATGTACCTCTAATAGACCGACGTGCCATAATTGCCAGAAGCTAGGGCACATTGCAAGGGATTGCACAACCCCGAAGGTGGAACCCGTTGTGAATGTAACCAGGGCAACTCGTCTTGTAGCTAGAGGACGCATTTATTGTATGAGTGCTGAAGATGGGAATCCATCTGATAATCTGATTCAACGTGACTGTGAGATTGCAGGTAACACTTTAACTGCACTTTTTGATTTGGGGGCAACCCATTCCTTCATTGCTATGGACTGTGTGAATCGTTTGAAGTTATCTGTGTCTGCTTTACCTTTTGATTTGGTTGTCTCACACCTGCTAAGACTTTGACAGTAAATTCTGCATGTTTACATTGTCAAATAACTATTCATAATAGGGACTTCTTGGTTAATTTGATCTGTTTACCTCTACAATCACTCGAGATCATTCTCGGTATCGATTGGATGTCTTACCATTATGTGATCTTGGATTGTGCTCGTAAATTGGTTCTTTTCCCTGAACCAGGAGTTGTTAAGTATTTAGCCGCTAACAAACTCCGAGTGTCGCTAAGTGAAGGGACTCATGAGTTTTTGTCTCGGGCTAATGTGGAGGCAAAGATAAATGTGAACATAGAAGATGTGATACTTGTCAATAAGTACCGGGATGTATTTCCAACGGAAATTCCAGGATTGCCACCGGTAAGAGAAGTGGAATATTTCATTGATTTGCACACAGGAATCGGACCTATTTCAATGGCACTGTATCGAATGTCGCCATTGGAATTAAATGAGCTCAAAAGCCAAATTGAAGATTTGTTGGAGAAGAAATTTATTAGACCAAGTGTATCGCCATTGGGAGCTCCAGTTTTGCTAGTTAAGAAGAAGGACGGAAGCTCGCACTTATGTGTGGATTTTAGACAGCTTAATAAGGCAACTATTAAGAATCGTTATCCTTTGCCACGCATCGATGATTTGATGGATCAATTGAGAGGGGCCGCGATATTTTCGAAGATTGACTTGAAGTCGGGTTACCACCAGATTCGAGTGAGTGAAGGAGATATTCAGAAAACTGCTTTCAAAACCCGTTACGGACACTATGAATATCTAGTTATGTCGTTTGGAGTTACCAATGCACCAGCAATTTTCATGGACTACATGAATAGAATCTTTAATTCATTCCTTGACAAATTTGTTGTGGTGTTTATTGGTGATATATTAATTTATTCGAGAACTGAAGAAGAGCATGAAGAACATTAACGACAAGTTCTTGAGATTTTACGCGAGAAACGATTGTATGCCAATCTATCGAAGTGTGAATTTTGGCTAGAAAAAGTGAATTTCTTGGGACATGTGATAACCAAGGAAGGAATCGCTGTAGATCCGGCTAAGATTGAGGCGGTTCTTGCCTGGAAACAGCATCAGACTGTCACTGACATACGAAGTTTTGTAGGACTAGCAGGATACTACAAGATATTTATTGAAGGTTTTGCTAAGACTGTGACCCCATTGACACAACTTACCAGAAAGGATCAACCGTTCGCGTGAACGGAGAAGTGTGAGGAAAATTTTCAGTTACTGAAGACAAAATTGACGACCTCACCAGTGTTGGTGTTACCGCAATCAGATGAACCCTATGAAGTTTATTGTGATGCGTCTCACCAAGGGTTGGGATGTGTCTTGATGCAACACAAGAAAGTTGTAGCTTATGCCTCAAGGCAATTGAAGATTCATGACAAAAACTATCCTACTCATGATTTGGAGCTTGCTGCTGTTGTTTTTGCAGTGAAGATCTGGAGGCACTATTTATATGGGTGCACGTTCATAGTGTTTAGTGACCATAAAAGTTTGAAATATTTGTTTGATCAGAAGGAGTTGAACATGCGCTAGAGACGATGGATGGAGACTCTCAAGGATTTTGATTTCACACGGCAGTACCACCCTGGGAAGGCCAATGTAGTGGCTGATGCGTTGAGTAGAAGAAGTGTATCGGTGTCTTCAACAATTATGGCTAGACAACAAGAATTATGGGAAGCTTTTAGAGACCTACACTTGAACGTATAGTTTGCACCGGGAATTTTGAGATTCGGAATGATTAAGATTTCGAGTGGACTACTTGAAGACATTGCAAATTCTCAAGATGACGTCTTGATTCAAGAGAAGAGGAACCTAATAGTGCAAGGGAAGACAACAGATTTCAAGGTTGGATTAGATAATATTTTGCGATGTAATGGTAGGATTTGTGTACCAGAAATTACAGATGTGAGGAAAGCAATTTTAGAAGAGGCTAATAAGAGTAAGTTGAGTATTCATCCAGGAGCAACAAAGATGTATCAGGATTTGAGACAGAATTATTGGTGTCCAGGAATGAAGAAACATGTAGCGAAGTATGTATCCACTTGTCTAACTTGTTAGAAAGCGAAGGTGGAACATCAGCGACCTGCTGGGATGTTGCAACCTTTAGATATACCTGAATGGAAGTGGGGCCGCATTTCCATGGATTTTATAACTGGATTGCCTAAAACAAGGAGAAAGAATGATTCTATATGGGTGATAGTGGATCGATTGACAAAATCCGCACACTTTTTGCCAGTAAAGACCACCTATAAGGTAGATCAGCTAACAGAGATCTACATTGCTGAAATTGTGAGGTTACACGGGGTACCATCGAGTATTGTATCAAACCGTGATCCGAAGTTCACATCACATTTTTGGGGATCATTGCACGAAGCGTTGGGAATGAAACTACGATTGAGTTTAGCTTACCATCCAAAAACGGACAGACAGACTGAAAGGACAAATCAGTCCCTTGAAGATCTGTTGAGGGCATGTGTGTTAGATGATAGAGGAAGTTGGGATGATGTACTTCCGTTGATTGAGTTCACTTACAACAATAGTTTCCACGTGAGTATTGGAATGGCACCATATGAGGCTTTATATGGGTGCAAGTGTCCAACGCCCTTGTGTTGTGATGACTCTTCATCATATGCATAATTTTTATTGATTTTAGTCTTATTTATCTTTAATCATTAGTTAATTTAATGAGTTATTTAATATATTTTGTTGATTTTAGTTATTTGATTTAATGAAATGTTTTTGTTCTTATTTGCTTAATTAAGTAGAGATTTTTCGTAGTTTTGCGTTGTTACTTTGTTTTAGTGCAGTGCTGAATTTTGGTGAGAAATCAACATGACCTATATGGAGTATTTCAGTCATATCTGGAGTTATAGATGTCCAATTGGAGTCAATACAAGTGCTAATGAAAGCTAAGATCCATATCTACAACTTTCATGAAGACACCGGGACCAAATTCAGACTCGAAAGATAATAAAAATGCAAAATACGTCAGACAGCAGATGTTGTGCGCCTGGAGCGCGCCCTGCGCGCCTGGAGCGCGTGACGTGCATCAGTAATCATAAAAACGCAATTTTTTACTGTTTTTTGGATCTTTTTGACTCTTGGGAACTTGGGAGACTTGTGCCCTAGCATAGAAACTCAAAGACGGCCGTTTCTAACGCCATTGAAGCAGTTTTATCAAGAATCATTCATGCATCATTCTTGTAATTCTTCTTTAATCCTTATCTTTTGTATCTCTCTCATGAGTAACTAAACCCTATTTGTTAGGGATGAGTGTAACCAGATGAAACCCTTATTTTTCTGATTTGATTTCTGGTTATATGAATGAGTTTATTGAATTGTTTTTCTCATCTCTGTGCTTAATGTTTTTTATTGCTTGATCAACATTAAAATGTTCTACGATTTGTATTTTGAAACGGAAGTGGACTTTACGAATGCTTGAGATGAGAAATTCATGAATTTGTAGTCTAGGGATAGATGCAGGTCATGAAACCAATTAAATTAGTTGCAAAGCAATAATTTACAAGAGAATTTCTATACGCTAATGCTTAATTCTAATCTTAAATCTACTAAGGAATTAGGGGTTACTTTGGAATTAAAGGTTCTGTCACTAAGACATTAGGGCAAGAATAATAAAGAGAATTTGGTAATAATTCAATAAAGGAATTCAGTAACTAGGATCAAATTAGACACCAAGGTTGGATTCGAAGTGAAACTCATCCCTGACATTTTTCTCATTATAAAAGATCTATTTTATTACTGTTGTTAATTTCAAATATTATTTCAATCAACTAGGGAACCTTTTGTTCAATTTTAGTAATTAAATATAATTCAATAGTAAAACGCAATCCTTGAGTTCGACACTCGGTACTACCGTTTTATTATTACTTGCAACGATTCAGTACACTTGCTGAAACGCTATCAAGTTTTTGGCGCCGTTGCCGGGGATTGCCATATCACTATTGAATTTAACTTATTTACTGAATTGAAATTTTTTGCTCTGCAATAAAATTTTCTCTATTATTTTATTTCTAAATGAAAAAAAAAAAGAATTATTGTTTAAAACTCTTTTATTTTTACTTAATTATTTATCTTTCTTTAACTGTTCATTACTCATACTTTGTCTAACCTTGTATGCGAGGCGAGTCCTCAGCTGAACTTTTCTTTGATCTAGAAAAAAAAAACTGCGAAAGCAAATCAAAAAGTGGTATGCTGGAATTGAATGCTTATGAGGTTGGGTTGGCTCAAGGGATGTTGCTCTCAGAACAGATAAAAAATGTTATTGCCGCTGAGATAAAGAAGGGGATGGCAGCGCTAAATATACAACCCCAAGTGGCTTCTGTCAAATTACTAAAGCATACTAATTGTAACCTTTGTGGAGGAGCACATAAAACTGGAGTTTGTGTAGCACTGGATGATAATGAGGTAGAAGAACTAGAACAGGTGAATTTTGTGAGTAATAACAACAGGCATAATAACCCCTACTCTAGTACGTACAACCCTGGTTGGAGAAATCATCCAAATTTTTCTTGGAGAGATCAGCAAGGTGGATCTCAGGGTCAACAAGGAGCTCAAACAATCCAATTTCCACCTAGAAAGGCTGCTTGGGAGAGTGCTATAGAGAAAATCGCGACAATCACAAGTTCTTTCATTGAAGAGTCAATAGCCATCCAGAAAAATCACTATGCATCCATAAAGAATCTGGAGACTCAAGTGGGTCAACTTGCTCAACAAATGGCACAAAGAACGTCTGGAAATCTGCCTAGTGACACAGTTCCGAATCCACGAAACAATGTTAATGCAGCGACCACGAGGAGTGGCAAGGTGAGTGAACAAGTTCCACCTGAAGCCAACCAGAGTAGAAGTACTCTGACTTCAACCCACCTAGAGGAAATGGCCACACCGACATCAATTGAGGATCACATCGCTTTTGAAAAGGCACAAGAACCTGTGCTACAAAAAAGGGAACCACTGCCAAAACCAGAAATTCGACTTCCATTCCCTCAAAGATTAAGAAGGGAAGAAACTGAAAAACAATTTGGTAAGTTTCTTGATGTTTTTAAAAAATTACATATTAACATTCCTTTTGCAGAAGCACTAGAACAGATGCCAACATATGCCAAGTTCATGAAGGAGATGCTGTCGAAAAAAAGAAAAATCGACGGTGAAACAGTTATGCTTATCGAAGAGTGTAGTGCTATACTACAGAAGAAGCTGCCACCGAAGCTCAATGATCCAGGAAGTTTCTCAATCTCGTGCGCTATTGGAAATAGAACTTTTGGGAAGGCTTTGTGTGATCTTGGGGCTAGTGTAAGTCTTATGCCCCTTTCAATATACAAAAAACTGGGCATTGGAAAAGTCAAAGACACACAACTGATGTTACAGTTTGCGGATCGCTCGATGAAACACCCCTACGGAGTGGTGGAAGATGTGTTGGTTAAAGTGGATAAGTTCATTTTTCCAGTGGATTTCGTGATACTAGACATGGATGAGGACTATGACATTCCTTTGATTTTGGGGAGACCATTCTTAGCAACAGGGCGAGCTATGATTGATGTGGCAGATGGCACCTTATCCTTAAAAGTAAATGAAGAAACTGTCACTTTTAACATTTTAAAAGCCATGGAATATTCAAAAGAAAGAGAAGAGTGCAATCGAATTGAGATCTTAGATGCGATAGTCAACGAAGAAATGAAGCATCAAGCATCCAGTTTTCCATTAGAAAGAGCGTTATGCCTACCCCAAGACATTGTTAAAGAAAGTGAATATCAAAAGGTGGAAGAGGTCTTGGCCATGTTAGAAGCAGCACCATCCTACTCCCCCCCATTTTCCTGCTAGATGGGAGGAGTTGAAAGGGAATGAAGACAAGCCCTCAGAGAAAAAGACACCACTAATTGAACTCAAGCAATTTCCTCTTCACTTGAAATATGTATCTCTTGGTGAGAAGGATGATGTGTTCTTCCTGTCATACATGCCACCTTGACAATAGTTGAGACGTCAAGCTAATGACTTTAAAGAAGCGCTTCGTGGGAGGCAAACCACAGGTAGAGGTATCTTTTAATTTTTGCAATCTTATTTTTGTTATTTGGATGTGTTTCTTTCTAATTGTGTATAAGCGTGCACTATGATGAAGAATTATTAACAACTTACATTTGGTCTTAAGTTTTATGTTTGACATTTTGAAATTTAAATTATATTTCTTTGCTCATATCATTGCTCAATTCGATAAGTTTCACTAATTCATGCATTGTTGATTACTGCTTGGTTGTTGTAGTCTAACTCGCAATTAAAAAAAAACACTAAATAAATTTTGTAGTAGCATGTTTGGCATCATTTAGATAGTTCATACTCTCTCTTATTATCCTAGCCGTGAGCTTTTGAGCCTAAACACTTAAATTCTTTGTTGTGTGATTATCCAGACATGTATTATCCATTCAGAACTTGCACTAATTCTGACTTGCATCACTTGTAATTTATGCATACATTGAGGCAATTTTATTTGATCGTTTGAGCCTTTCTAACTACCCTATGAAAATGTTATCCTTTGCTAGCCCCTTTGAGCCTTGCCCCTTTGTTTCGGTTACTAGCCACATTACAAAACAAAAACCCTACTTCAATTACATCACCTTACTTGGAGTTAGGTAGAAAATTTTTGTCTTGTCTTGATCAAATTCTAAGTTTGGGGTTGCTCATGGGATAGCAACCTTTTAAGTTTGGGGTGGTGATTCTCAAAAAAAAAATAAAGAAAAAAAGTAGCAAAATAAAAAAGAAGAAAAGAAGAAAAAAAAACGATAAATAATATCTTGATAAATAATATCTTCTTAGTTCTTTTGTTAATGTTTGAGAATCTCCAGAATGAAAAGGTGAATAAAAAAAATGGTAGAATGATTTGGAAATATATGCCTAACTCCAAGTAGTAAAGCCTACTATCTCAAAATGTCCTACCCATACCTAAGCCCCATTACAACCCGAAAGTCCTCCAAAAATGTATGTGTTTGCTGCATTGTGATTGCTAACTAGAATTTTTTTCAAGCCTATGGTAGCGTGATGCATACTCTAGGATTTGAGTGATAAATTCATAACCCTTCTAAACACTTGAGAGAAATTTTGGTGAGATTGTGTGAAGAGAGAGTTGAATTTGATAAATGAATGTCAAGGTGTACAAACCTCGTTATTTTTGTAAGCAACCATAGAGTATGATCGATGTTTTGCACTAGCTGAAACTTTGAGAATTAGGTTTGATTTAAATTAAGAAATTGAGTTTAAGTTTTCTTTTAACTGCACCAAATATGAAATTAATTGTTGCTTGGGGACAAGCAATAAATTAAGTTTGGGGTTGTGATGACTCTTCATCATATGCATAATTTTTATTGATTTTAGTCTTATTTATCTTTAATCATTAGTTAATTTAATGAGTTATTTAATATATTTTGTTGATTTTAGTTATTTGATTTAATGAAATGTTTTTGTTCTTATTTGCTTAATTAAGTAGAGATTTTTCGTAGTTTTGCGTTGTTACTTTGTTTTAGTGCAATGCTGAATTTTGGTGAGAAATCAACATGACCTATATGGAGTATTTCAGTCATATCTGGAGTTATAGATGTCCAATTGGAGTCAATACAAGTTCTACTGAAAGCTAAGATCCATATCTACAACTTTCATGAAGACACCGGGACCAAATTCAGACTCGAAAGATAATAAAAATGCAAAATACGTCAGACAGCAGATGATGTGCGTCTGGAGCGCGCCCTGCGCGCCTGGAGCGCATTTCCCGCTGTTTAGTACTGCCAACGCGCGCCTAGGACGCGCCCTGCGCGCCTGGAGCGTGTGACTCGCATCAGCAATCATAAAAACACAATTTTTTACTGTTTTTTGGATCTTTTTGACTCTTGGGAACTTGGGAGACTTGTGCCCTAGCATAGAAACTCAAAGACGGCCGTTTCTAACGCCATTGAAGCAGTTTTATCAAGAATCATTCATGCATCATTCTTGTAATTCTTCTTTAATCCTTATCTTTTGTACCTCTGTCATGAGTAACTAAACCCTATTTGTTAGGGATGAGTGTAACCAGATGAAACCCTTATTTTTCTGATTTGATTTCTAGTTATATGAATGAGTTTATTGAATTGTTTTTCTCATCTTTGTGCTTAATGCTTTTTATTGCTTGATCAACATTAAAATGTTCTACGATTTGTATTTTGAAACGGAAGTGGACTTTACGAATGCTTGAGATGAGAAATTCATGAATTTGTAGTCTAGGGATAGATGCAGGTCATGAAACCAATTAAATTAGTTGCAAAGCAATAATTTACAAGAGAATTTCTATACGCTAATGCTTAATTCTAATCTTAAATCTACTAAGGAATTAGGGGTTACTTTGGAATTAAAGGTTCAGTCACTAAGACATTAGGGCAAGAATAATAAAGAGAATTTGGTAATAATTCAATAAAGGAATTCAGTAACTAGGATCAAATTAGACACCAAGGTTGGATTCGAAGTGAAACTCATCCCTGACATTTTTCTCATTATAAAAGATCTATTTTATTACTGTTGTTAATTTCAAATATTATTTCAATCAACTTGGGAACCTTTTGTTCAATTTTAGTAATTAAATATAATTCAATAGTAAAATGCAATCCTTGAGTTCGACACTCGGTACTACCATTTTATTATTACTTGCAACGATTTAGTACACTTGCTGAAACGCTATCATGTTGGTATAAGGATGGTGAAAATATGATTGTCGGACCAGAGATGGTGCAACAGACTACTGCTAAGGTAAGGAAGATCAAGGAGAAAATGAAGACTTCACAGGATCGTCAGAAGAGTTATGCGGACAAGCGTCGCAGACTTTTAGAATTCGAACAGGGTGACCATGTGTTTCTAAGAGTCACACCTACTACGGGAGTTGGTAGGGCATTGAAATCGAAGAAGTTGACTCTGAAATTCATTGCACCATATCAGATTTCTGCATAAATTGGGCCTGTTGCTTATCCGATTGCATTGCCTTCGATACTGTCCAATATTCATGATGTGTTTCATGTGTCATAGTTGAGGAAATATCTTGCAGATCCATCTCATGTGATCGGACCAGACACAATCCAGCTACAGGACAACCTGTCGTTCGAAGTACCACCTGTGAGGATTGATGACAAGAAGATTAAGCGATTGAGGACCAAGGATGTTTCGTTGGTAACTTGGTCAAGGTGATTTGGAACCCAATTACTGGAGATGTGACTTGGCAACTAGAGAACAAGATGAGAGAACAACACCCAGAGTTATTTATCGACGCATAGTTTCGAGGACTAAACCAATTTTAGGGGGGTAGTAATGTAAGACCCATAATTTTAAAGTGTACTTTACGTATTTTAGTGTAGTTTTGGTATTGAACTCGGAGGCTTTTTAGCCAAAGTTATTAATATGACCAAAAAGATATTTTGATGCCCGATTAGAATTACTCATCGATAAATAAATTAAATTAACTGCGGTGAATCCTTTACGAAGAATTTAATGCGTTATGGGTAAACTGGTAAATTTAATAAATATCTAGATTTGGAGATATTTGTTAAAAGTAATTAATATATATATATATAAATATATATATATATATATATATATATAAAAAGAAAAGGAAAGAAAGGAATTAGGAAGAAAAGAAATAGAAAGGAAAGAAAAAGGAAGAAAGGAAAGGAGAGAGAAAGAAACAAAGTATTTTCCCTTCTTCTTCCTCTGCCCGCGCGAACCCACCTTCTCCCTTTTTCTTCGTTCGTCGGTTTTGCTTCCTTTTTCGTTCTTTGACTTCAAGAATAGAAACCCAAGACTTGGTGGGTGATAGGACAAGGATTTCTCAACTTCACTCTTCCTCGTTGATTCAAAAACGAAGAAAAACGGTATTAGGGATTCAAACACAATCCTCCCTGTTTCACCTAGATCTAAGCTTCATTTCAAGAAGTGATAGAAGGGAAGGTTGCTCACCTCCGTGCTACGGTGCTAGTGGACCAACTATGGAAGCGGCGTTGCGAGCGGAAAATTTACCAGATTTACTCACGGTACCGCAATCGCACGTTAAAGCGGAAGTGAAGGTAAGGGCTCCTTCCAAACTTTTAGTTTACATTTAGGGACTTACCTGTGGTTGTGTGGAAAAGAATTTGGTTAGGGTTAAAGTAATGTTTCGTAGAAAATGAATTTTAAACTCATTTATGTATGATTAGGAGTATATGAAACTTGTTGTGTTTGAGTGATGGATTATGTTGATTTGTGTCGTCGTATTTGGCGTGTTCATACTTGATGTTCGTTGATTGATGTGAGTTGGTGTGAATTGTGGATTGAATTGGATATTATGTTTGAGTTTGTTTTGTGCGGAATTTGAAAACCATTAAGTTAAACGAGTATAAAGAATGGGGAATCTCTTAATGTCTTGTTACTTAATGTGTGTTTGTTTTGTGTAAATCATTTAAGTTAAAAGAGTATTAAGAATGGGGAATCTCTTAATATTTCTATTTGCTTAATGTTTGTTTGAAAATCATTTAAGTTAAATGAGTATTAAGAATGAGGAATCTCTTAATATCTGCGTTTACTTAATGTCGTCGTGAAAATGATTTTATGGAGAAATGAATTGTTGTGCTTTGGCGTGAATTGTGTAATAAATTTGTGAATATGTTTGAGTCTCGTCTGTGTTGGGATTGTCGAGTCAAGGTGATGCCATGTGATTTGTTGGTTCATCTTGTTCGTGTTGGGATTGTCGAGTCAAGGTGATGTCATGTGATGTGTTGGTTCATCTTGTCTGCGTTGGGATTGGCGAGTCAAGGTGTTGCCATGTGATTTGTTGGTTCATCTTGTCCGTGTTGGGATTGTCGAGTCAAGGTGATGCCATGTGATTTGTTGGTTCATCTTGTCTGCGTTGGGATTGTCGAGTCAAGGTGATGCCATGTGATTTGTTGGTTCATCTTGTCTGCGTTGGGATTGTAAGGTCAAGGTGATGCCATGTGATTTGTTGGTTCATCTTGTCTGTGTTGGGATTGTCGAGTCAAGGTGATGCCATGTGATTTGTTGGTTCATCTTGTCTGTGTTGGGATTGTTGAGTAAAGGTGATGCCATGTGATTTGTTGGTTCATCTTGTCCGTGTTGGGATTGTCGAGTCAAGGTGATGCCATGTGATTTGTTGGTTCATCTTTTCTGTGTAGGGATTGTCGAGTCAAGGTGATGCCATGTGATTTGTTGGTTCATCTTGTCCGTGTTGGGATTGTCGAGTCAAGGTGATGCCATGGGATTTGTTGGTTCATCTTGTCCGTGTTGGGATTGTCGAGTCAAGGTGATGCCATGTGATTTGTTGGTTCATCTTGTCTGTGTGGGTATTGCCTTGTAACCGTTAAGCGGTATGTTTTGAAATTGTGTGTAAGTGTGTTGATTCAAGTTTATGATTGAGTGTTTTCAAACTTGAGATGTCATTGTGATTGTGTTGATTATGCTAAGTGTTACGTTTGGGAATTGTGTGATAGCGTATTTGACTGCAAAACCATTTCGAAACTTAAGATGTCGTGGTAATTGTGTTATAATCGCTAAGTTTTTTGTTTTGGAGTTGTGTGTAAGTGTGATTGATTGCAAAACCATTTCGAAAACTCAAGATGTCGTGGTGATTGCGCTATAATTGCTAAGTTTGATTGTTTGGATTTGTGGGTAAGTGTTGATTGATTTTGAAACCCTTTGAAAAGCTGAAAAATGTTGAATTTTGCTGTTTTTCTGCTGCTGTCTGATGTGTATTCGAATATAGCAAGTTGTATTCGAATACAGACATGCTGTTTTTGCCACTGACTTACTGTGTAGTCGAATACAGACTGTTGTAGTCGAATATAGACATGATGTTTTGCTGCTGAATGCTGAAATAGCCTTGTATTCGAATACAAAGATGTTGTAGTCGAATACAACAATGTTGTTTTGTTAAAAACTTCATTTTTCAACTTTGTTTATGCATGTTTGGCATATAGAAACCCTTTTAAGGTGCATGTTAAGTTGAAAGGTTATTATGTGCATTTAAAAGCTTAAATGTTATGTGTTAACTGTTAATTTCGGTTGGTGACCCTTTACAACCATTGTAGAAATCTGGGCTTTGCCCTCAGATGAGAGCCAGGATGATCCTACCGGTTCGTACCCTACGGATGGGAATGTAGATGGGAATGCTTGATTAGAGCTACGTTTGGAGGATCTCACGGGGCGCGTGGAGAGCACTCAGGGTGTTTAGTTGTTTTGTCGAATTATCAGACTAGGTTGACAGAGGGAACAGATGTCTTTCTTTGGGTTGCCTTTATTTTTAAACTGGAAGATTGTACCACTTTTAATATGTAAATACTTTGAATTCATATTTTGAGAACTTTTTCCACTGCTTGAAAATTATAATGACTTAATTATTTATCCAAATGTATTACCTCATTTATTTCTCTGTTTTATTTTAATTTCTTTTGAAAAAAAAATACACCCTCGCTTTGAAAAACGGGGTGTTACAACTAGAATAAGCATAAGGAGGAAGAAAGAGATCTTAATGTTAATTCAATGACACAAACACACTTATTGGATGCACAAGATTGGTTAAAAACCCTAACTGGACTAGAGTAACTCTAGGGGGGCTAAAATGACCTAAATTTTAATCCGATGAAACAAAGACACCTATTGGATGCACAAGATTAGTTAAAAACCCTAATTGAAAAGGAATAAGCCTACGGAGGACGAAAATTACCTCAATGTGAATACAATGACACAAATTAACTTATTGGATGCACAAGATTGGTTTAAAACCCTAATTGGACTAGAATAAGCCTACGAAGGACGAAAACTACCTAAATTTAAATACAATGACACTAATGAACTTAACGGATGCACAAGATTTAAAAACCCTAATTGGACTAGAATAAGTCTAGGGAGGAAGAAAATGACGTAAATGTCATTTCAATGATACAAATAAACTTATTGGATGCACAAGATTGCTGAAAAACCCTAATTGGACTAAAATAAGCCTACAGGGGACGAAAATGACATAAATGTTAATGAAATGACATAAATGTTAATGAAATGACATAAACGCACTTATTGGATGCGCAACATTAGTTAAAAACCTTAATTGGATTAGAATAACGCTCGGGAGGACGAAAATGACCTAAATGTTAATCAAATGACATAAATCCCTCTATTGAACTAGATTAAGCCTAAGGAGGATGCACAAGATTGCTCAAAAACCCTCATTGAACTAGAATAGAATAAGCCTAAGGAGGATGCAAATGACATAAATCTAAACCCAATGACACAAACACATCAATTGGATACACAAGATTGGTTAAAAACACAAATTGGACTAGAATAATCCTTCGGAGGAAGAAAACCACCTCAATGTTAATCCAATGACACATATGAATTTATTGGATGCACAAGATTAGAAAAAAAAATACCCTAATTGGACTAGAATAAGCCTATGGAGGATGGAAATGACATAAATGTTAATCTAATGACGCAAACACACCTATTGGACGCACAAGATTTGTTAAAAACTACAATAGCACTAGAACAACTCTAGGGTAGATGCAAATGACCTAATTGTTAATTCAATGGCATAAACACCATATTAGATGCACAAGATTGGTTAAAGATCCTAATTGGACTAAAATAAGCAAAGGGAGCACGAAAATGACAAAAATGTTAATCCATTGACCCAAACACACCTATTGGATGAATAAGATTGTATAAAGACCATAATTGAAGAAGAATAAGCCTAGGCCAGAAGAAAATGTCCTAAATGTTCATTCAATGAAACAAATACATGTATTAGATGCACAAGATTAGTTAAAAACCCTCATTGGACTAGAATAAGCGTAGCGAGGACGATAATGACCTAAAAGTTCATCCAATGACACCAATAAACTTATGGGATGCAATGACACGAAATACACCAATTAAATGCATAAGATAGTATAAAAAACCCTAATTGGACAAGAATAAGCCTAGGTAGGATGATAATGACCATAATGTTAATCCAATGGCACAACATACACTTATTGGATGCACAAGATTGGTTAAAAACCCTAATTGGACTAGAATAAGCCTAAGGAAGACGAAAATGACGTAAATATTAATCCAACGACAAAAACACACTTATTTTATGCACAAGATAGGTTAAAAACCCTAATTGGACTGGAATAAGCCTACGTAGGACGAAAATTATCTCAATGTTAATCGAATGACATAAACACACTTATTGGGTGCACAAGATTGGTTAAAAACCCTAATTGGACTAGAATAACTCATGGGAGGACGAAAATGACCTAAATATTAATCCAATGATAGAAACACACCTATTTGTTGCAAAAGAATGGTTAAGAACCCTAATTGGACTAGATTAAGCCACCTGAGGATAAAAATTACTTCAATGTTAATCCAATGGCAAAAATGAACTTATTGGATGCACAAGATTGGTTAAAAATCCTAATTGGACAAGAACAAGCCTAAGGAGGATGAAAATGAGACAAACGTTTATCCAATGACACATACACACTTATTGGATGCACAAGATTGGTTAAAATCCATAATTGGACTAGAATTTCTCTAGGGAGTACGAAAATAACCTAAATCTAATTCCAATGACACAAACACTCCCATTAGGTGCACAAGATTGGTTTAAAATCCTAATTGCGCTAGAATAAACCTTAGGAGGACGAAAATGACCTAATTGATAATCTGATGACACAAACACACCTTAAAGATTTACAAGAGTGGTTTAAAACCTTAATTGCACTAGAATAAGCAAAGGGAAAATGAAAATCACCTAAATGATCATCTAATGACACAAACACACCAATTAGATGCATAAGATTGTTTAAAACCACTAATTGGACGAGAATAAGCCTAGGGAGGACAATAATGACCTAAATTTTCATCTAATGACATAAAGAAACATATTGGATGCACAAGATAGGTGAAAAAACTCTAATTGAACAAGAATAAGCCTAACGAAGACAAAAATGACATGAATGTTAATCCAATAACACAAATGAACTTATTGGATGCACAAGATTGGTTAAAAACCTTAATTGAACTAGAATAACGCTAGGGAGGACGAAAATGACCTAAATGTTAATACAATGACACAAATGAACTTATTGGATGCACAAGATTGGGTAAAAACCCTAATTGGACTAGACTAAGCCCAAGGAAAACGGAAAGGACCTAAATGTTAATCCAATGACACAAACTCACTTAATGGATGCACATGATGGGTTAAAAATCCTAATTGGACTAGAATTACTCTAGGGTGGACGAAAATGACCTAAATTTTAATCCAATGACACAAACACACCTATTGGATGCACAAGATTGATTAAAAACCCTAATTGCGCTAGAATAAGCCTACGGAGGATGAAAATTACCTCAATGTTAATCCAATGACACAAATGAACTTATTGGATGCACAAGATTGATTAAAAACCCTAATTGGACTAGAATAAGCCTACGAAGAACGAAAACTACCTATATTTTAATACAATGACACCAATGAACTTATTGCATGAACAAGATTTCTTAAAAACCCTAATTGGACTAGACTATGCCTAGGTAGGAAGAAAATGACCTAAATGTTATTTCAATGACACAAATAAATTTATTGGATGCACAAGATTGCTGGAAAACCCTAATTGGACAAAAGTAGGCCTAAGGAGGACGAAAATGACATAAATGTTAATCGAATGACATAAACACACTTATTGGATGCTCAAGATTGGTTAAAAACCCTAATCGGTTTAGAATAAGCCTTAGGAGGATGAAAATGACCTAAATGTTAATCTATTGACACAAATGAACTTATTGGATGCACAAGTTTGGTTGAAAACCCTAATTGGACTAGAATAAGCCTAAAAAGGACGAAAATGAAATAAATGTTAATCTAATGACACAAAGCACACTTATTGGATGCACAAGATTGGTTAAAAACCCTAACTAGACTAGAATAACTGTAGTGAGGATGAAAATGACCTAAATATCAATCCAATGACACAAATACACTTATTGGATGCACAAGATTGCTCAAAAACCCTTATTGAACTAGAATAAGCCTAAGGAGGATGCAAATGACATAAATGTTAATCCAATGACACAAACACATCTATTGGATGCACAAGATTGGTTAAAAAACCTAATTGGACTAGAATAATCCTTTGGAGGACGAAAATCACCTCAATGTTAATCCAATGGCACATATAACTTTTTGGATGCACAAGATTGGTAAAATACCCTAATTGGACAATAATAAGACTATGGAGGACAAAAATGACCTAAATATTAATCCAATGATGCAAACATACCTATTGGATGCACAAGATTTGTGAAAAAACGTAATTGGACTAGAATAACTCTAGGGAGGATACAAATGAACTAAATGTTAGTCCAATGGATGCACAATATTGGTTAAAAAGCCTAATTGGACTAGAATAAGCCTAAGGAGAACTAAAATGACATAAATGTTAATCCAATGACACAAACACATCTATTGGATGAATAAGATTGTATAAGGACCCTAATAGAAGAAGAAAAAGCCTAGGGTGGAAGATAATGACCTAAATGTTCATTCAATGAAACAAATACACGTATTTGATACACAAGATTTGTTAAAAATCCTAATTGGACTAGAATAAGCCTTGCGATGACGATAATGACCTAAATATTTAGCCAATGACACAAATGAACTTATTTGATGCACATGATTTGTTAAAAACCTTAATTCGACTAGAATAGCCCTAGGGAGGACGAAAAATTACCTCAATATTAATCCAATAATACAAATGAACTTATTGAATGCAATGTCACGTAACACACTTATTGGAAGCACAAGATTGCTGAAAACCCTAATTGTACTAGAATTAGCCTAAGGAGGACGAAATTGACCATAATGTTAATCCAATGACATGAAACACAGGGAGGACCATAATGTTAATCCAAGATTGTTGAAAACCCTAGTTGGACTAGAATAACTGCAGGCACGACGAAAATGAACTAAATGTTAATCCAATGACACAAACACACCTACTGGATGGACAAGATTGTTTAAAAACCCTAATTAGACTTGAATAAGCCTAAGGAGGACGTGACATAAATGTTAATCCAATGACACAAACACAATTATTGGAGGCTCAAGATTGGTTAAAAACATTAATTGGACTTGAATAAGCCTACGGAGGATGAAAATGACCTAAATGTTAATCCAATTACACAAATGACTTGTTGGATGTACAAGATTGGTTAAAAACACTAATTTGACTAGAATAAGCAAAGGGAGGACGAAAATGACCAAAATATTTATCCAATGACACAAACGCACTTATTGGATGGACAAGATTGGTTAAAAACCCTAATTGGACTAGAATAAGGATGAGGAGAACGAAAATGACCCAAATGTTAATCCAACGACACAAACACACTTATTGGATGCACAAGATTGGTTAAAAATCCTAATTGGACTAGAATTATTCTAGGATGGACGGAAATGACCTAAATGTTAATCCTAAATGTTATAAACCCTAATTGGGCTAGAATAACTCTACGGAGGACGGAAATGACCTAATTTTTAATCCAATGACACAAACACCCTTATTGGTTGCACAAGATTGGTTAAATACCCAAATTGGACTACAATAAGCCTAAGGAGGACGCAAATGACCTTAATATTAATCCAATGACACAGACACACTTATTAAATGTACAAGAATGGTTAAAACCCCTAATTGGACTTGAAGAAGCCTAAGGAGGAAGAAAATGACCTAAATAATAATAATCTAATGACAAAAACACACTTATTGGATGAACAAGATTGGTTAAAAACCTTAATTAGACTAGAATAACTCTAGGGACGAAGAAAATGAGGTAAATTTTAATTCAATGACACAAACATACCTATTGGATGCACAAGATTGGCTAAAACTCTAATTGGACTAGAATAAGCCTAACGAGGACAAAAATGACCTAACTGTTAATCTAATGACACAAGCACGCTTATTGGATGCAAAAGATTGATTAAAAACTCTGATTGGACTAGAATAACTTTAGGCAGGACTAAAATGACCTAAATGTTAATTCAATTACACATATAAACATATGGGATGCACAAGATTGCTTAAAATTCCTAGTTGGACTAGAATATGCCTAAGGAGGACGCAAATGACATAAATGTTAATCCAAGGACACAAACACACCCTTTGGATGCACAACATTGGTTAAAAACCCTAATTGGACTAGAATTAGCTCAGGGAGGCAGAAATGACCTAAATGTTAATCTAATGATACAAACACACATATTGGATGCACATGATTTGTTAAAAACCCTAATTGGACTAGAACAAGCAAAATGGAGGACGAAAATGACAAAAATGTTAATCTAATGAAACCAACCCACCTATTCGATGCATAAGATTGTTTAAAAACCCTAATTGGACAAGAATAAACCTACGAAGGCCGAAAATGACCTAAATTTTTATCCAATGACATAAACACATGTATTGGATGCACAAGATTAGTTTAAAACCCTAGTTGGACTAGAATAAGATTACGGGGACGAAAATTACCTCAATGTTAATCCATTGACACAAATGAATATATTGGATGCATAACATTGGTTAAAAAGACATAATGGACTAGAAAAAGCCAACGGAGGACGAAAATTACCTCAATATTAATACAATGACACAAATGAACTTATTGGATGCTCAAGGTTTCATAAAAACCCTAATTAGACTAAATTCTGCCTACGGAGGACGAGAATAACCTAAATGTTATCACAATGACACAAACACGCCTATCGAATGCTCAAGATTAGTAAAAACCGTAATTGGACTAGAATAAGAATAGGGAGGACAAAAATGACCTAAATGTTAATCTAATGACACAAACACACCTATTGGATGCACAAGATTGGCCAAAAACCCTAATTAGACTAGAATAAGCCTAGGGAGGACGAAAATGACATAAATGTTAATCAAATGATTTAAACATACTTATTGGATGCACAAGATTGGTTAAAAACCCTAATTTGACAAGAATAATTGTAAGAAGGTCGAAAATGACCTAAATTTTTATCCAATGACACAAACAGACCTATTAGATGCACAAGATTGGTTAACAACCCAAATTGGACTAGAATGACTCTAGGGAGACCGAAAATGACCTAAATTTATATCATATGACACAAACACACCTATTGGATGCACAAGATTGGCTAAAAACCCTAATTGGACTAGAATAAGCCTACGGAGTACAAAAATTACCACAATGTTAATCCAATGACCCAAACACACTTATTGGATGCACAAGATTGGTTAAAAACCCTAACTGGACTAGAATAAACCTATACAGGATGAAAATGGCCTAAATGTTAATCTAATGACACAAACACACCTATTAGATGCACAAGATTGGTTAAAATCCCTAATTGGACTAGAATTACTCTAGGGGGGATGGAATTGGACTAAATTTTAATCCAAAGACACAAACACACATTTTGGATGCACAAGATTGGTTAAAAACCCTAATTGGACTAGAACAATATTAGGGAGGTAAAAATGACCTAAATGTAAATCTAATGACACAAACATACATATTGGATGCCCATGATTTGTTAAAACCCCTAATTCGACTAAAACAAACAAATGGAGGACGAAATTGACCTAAATTTTAATCTGATGACACAAACACACCTATTAGATGCATAAGATTGATTAAAAATCCTATTTGAACAACAATAAATCTAGGGAGGCCAAAAATGACCTAAATTTTAATCTAACGACAAAAACACATCTATTGGATGCAAAAGATTGGTTAAAATCCCAAATTGGACGATAATAAGCCTACGGGGACAAAAATTACCTCAATGTTAATTCATTGACACAAATGAACTTATTGGATGCAATACATTGGTTAAAAACCCAAACTGGACTAGAAAAAGCCAACGCAGGACGATAACTACCTCAATATTAATCCAATGACACAAATGAACTTATTAGATGCACAAGGTTTCTTAAAAACCCTAATTAGACTAGAATAAGCCTAGGGATGAAGAAAATGACCTAAATGTTATTACAATGACACAAACACACCTATTGGATGCACAAAATTGGTTAAAAACTGTAATTGGACTTGAATAAGCCTAGGGAGGATAAAAATGACCTAAATGTTATTCTAATGACACAAACACACCTATTGGATGCACAAGATTGGCCAAAAACCCTAATTGGACTAGAATAACCCTAGGGAGGACGAAAATGACCTAAATGTTAATCCAATGATACAAACATACTTATTGGATGCACAAGATTTGGTTAAAAACCCTTATTGGACTAGAATAACTCTAGGAAGGACGAAAGTGACCAAAATTTTAATCCAATGGCACAAACAAACCTATTAGACGCACAAGATTGGTTAAAAACTCTAATTGGACTTGAAGAAGCCTAAGGAGGAAGAAAATCACCTAAATATTAATCTAATGACACAAACACACTTAATATAAATCCAATGACACAAACGAACTTATTAATCTAATGACCTCAATCTAATGACCTAAATATTAATCTATTGACCTCAATGTAATTCCAATGACACAAATGAACTTATTGAATGCACCCGATTGGTTAAAACCCATAATTGGACAAGAATAAGCCTAACGAGAAAAAAAAATCACCTAAATGTTAATCCAATGTCCCAAACACACTTATTGGATGCACAAGATTGCTATAAAAACCCTAATTAGACTAGAATAACTATAGGGAGGACGAAAGTGACCTAAATGTTAATCCAATGACACAAATGAACTTATTGGATGCACAAGATTCGTTAAAACCTTAATAGGACTAAAATCAGCCTTGGGAGGCAGGAAATTACCAAAATGTTAATCCAATGACACAAATGAACTTATTGGATGCACTAGATTGGTTAAAAACCCTAACTGGACTCGAATAAGCCTAAGGAAGACGAAAATCACCTAAATGTTAATCCTATGATACAAACAAACTTAATGGAAGCACAAGATTGGTTAAAAATCCTAATTGGACTAGATTAACTTTAGGGAGGACGAAAATGACCTAAATTATAATCCGATGATATAAACACACCTGTTGGATGCCCAAGATTGGTTAAAAACTGTAATTGGTCTAGAATAAGCATAAGGAGGACGAAAATGACATAAATGTTAATCCAATTAGACAAACACACTTATTGGATGCAAAATATTGGTTAAACCCCCTAATTGAACTAGAACAAGCCTAGGGAGGCAAAAATGACCTAAATGTAAATATAATGACACAAACAAATGTATTGGATGCACAAGATTTGTTAAAAACCCTTATACGACTAGAACAAGCAAATGGAGGACGAAAATGACCTAAATGTTAATCTAATGAAACAAACACACCTATTATATGCATAAGATTGTTTATAAACGCTAATTGTACAAGAATAAGCCTAGGGAGGACGAAAATGACCTAAATTTTAATCCAATGACATAAACACACCTATTGGATGCAAAAGATAGGTTAAAACCCCTAATTGGACTACATTAAGCCTACGGGGACTAAAATTATCTCAATCTTAATACATTGACACAAACAACCTTATTGGATGCATAACATTAGTCAAAAACCCTAATTGGACGAGAAAAAGCCTATGAAGGACGACAATTACCTCAATCCTAATCCAATGACACAAATGAAATTATTGGATGCACAAGGTTTCTTAAAAACCCTAATTAGACAAGAATAAGCCTAGGGAGGACGAAAATGACCTAAAAGTTATTACAATGACACAAATACGCCTATGGGATACACAAGAATGGTTAAAAATCCTAATTGGACTACAATAAACCTAGGGAGGACGAAAATGACCTAAATGTTAATTCAATGACACAAATAAACTTAATGGATGCACTAGATAGCTTAAAAACCCTAATTAGACTAGAATAAGCCTAGGGAGGACGAAAGTGACTTAAATGTTCATCCAATGGCACAAACGAACTTATTGGATGAACATGATTGGTTAAAAACCCTAATTAGTCGCGAATAAGCCTAGGAAGGACAAAATGACCTAAATATTAATTCAATGGCACAAATAAACTTAATGGATGCACAAGATTGCTTAAAAACCATAATTGGACTAGAAAAAGCCAACGGGGGACGAAAACGACCTAAATGTTTATCAAATGACACAAACGAACTTAATTGACGCACAAGATTGGTTAAAAACCCTAAATGAACTAGAGTAAGAATAGGGAGGAAGAAAATGACATAATTGTCAATTCAATGACACTAGCACACCTATTGGATGCACAAGATTGGTTAAAAAAACCCTAATTGAACAAAAACAAGCCTACATAGGATGAAAATTACCTAAATATCAATCCAATGACACAAACACACCTATTGGATTCACAAGATTGGTTAAAAATCCTAATTGGACTAGAATAAGCATAGGGAGGACATACGTGACCTAAATATTTATCAAATGACACAAACACACCTATTGGATGCACAAGATTGGTTAAAAATCCTATTTGGACTAGAATAAGCCTAGGGAGGAAGAAAATAACCTAAATGTTAATCCAATGACACATATGAAATTATTGAATGCATAAGATTGGTTAAAAATCTGAATTGGACTAGAATAAGTCTAGGGAGGACGAGAATGACCTAAATATTAATCCAATGACACAAAGGAACTTATTGGATGCACAAGAACGGTTAAAAACCCTAATTGGACTAGAATAAGCTTTGGCATGACGAAAATTACTAAATGTTAATCTAGTGATACAAACATACTTATTGGATACACATGATTGGTTAAAAATCCTAATTTTATAAGAATAAGCCTAGGGAGGAAGAAAATGACCTAAATGTTAATCCAATGACACAAATGAATTCATTGGATGCACAAGATTGGTTAAAAACTCAAAATGGATTCAGATAAGGCTAGGGAGGATAAAAAAGACCTAAATGTTAATCCAATGACCCAAACACACGTATTCGATGCACAAGATTGGTTTAAAACCGTAATTGGTATGCCTAGGAAGGACGAAAATTACAAAATGTTAATCCAATGATAGAAACATACTTATTGGATGAACAAGATTCGTTAAAAATCCTAACTGAATTAAAATCACTTCGGGGAGGAACAAAATGACCTAAATTTTAATCCATGGACACAAACACGCAAATTGGATACACAAGATTGGTTAAAAACCTTAATTGGACAAGAACAACCCTAGGGAGGATGAAAATGACCTAAATGTTAATCAAATGACACAAACACACCTATTAGATGCACAAGTTTGGTTAAAAACCGTAACTGCACAAGAATGACCATTGGGAGGACGAAAATGACCTAAATGTTAATCTAATGACACAAACAAGCCTATTGGATGCACAAGATAGGTTAAAAACCCTAATTGAACAAGAATAAGCCTAGAAGAGGACAAAAATGACCTAAATGTTCTTCCAATTACACAAACACGCTTATAGGATGCATAAGATTGGTTAAAAACCCTAATTGGACTTGAATCAACAAGGAAGTACAAAAGTGACCGAAATGTTAATCCAATGACCCAAATAAACTTAATGGATGCATAAGATTTATTAAAAACCCTAATTGGACTAGAATAAGCCTAGGGAGGACGAAAATGACTTAAATGTTAATCCAATAACACAAATGAACTTATTGGATGAACTATATTGGTTAAAAACCTTAATTAGCCACGAATAAGCCTAGGAAGGACAAAATGACTTAAATGTTAATCCAATAATACAAATGAACTTATTGGATGCACAAGAGTGATAAAAAACCTAATTGGTTTAGAATAAGCCTAGGAAGGAAGAAAATGACCTAAATTTAATCAAATAACACAAATGAACTTATTGGATGCACAAGATTGCTTAAAACCCTAAATGTACTAGAATAAGCCTAGGGAGGATGGAAATGACGTAAATGTAAATCCAATGACACCAACACACCTATTGGATTCACAAGATTTGATAAAAACCCTAATTGGACTAGAATAAGCTTAAGGAGGACGAAAATTTCCTAAATGATAATCAAATGACACAAACACACCTATTGGATGCACAAGATTGGTTAAAAACCATTACTGGAATAGAATAAGCATAGAGAGGACGAAAATGACATAAATGTTCATGCAATGTCACAGATGAACTTATTGAACGCACAAGATTAGTTAAAAATTCTAATAGGATTTGAATATCCCTAAGGAGGACGAAAATGAGCTAAATGGTAATCCAATTACACAAATACACCTATTGGATCCACAAGATTGTTTCAAGATCATAATTTGACTAGAATAACTCTAGAGTGGACGAAAATGACCTACATGTTACATAATGACACAAACACACCTATTGGATGCACGAGATTGGCTAAAAACGCAAATTGGACAAGAGTAAGCCTGGGGAGGAAGAAAATGACCTAAATGTTAATCCAATGACACAAAGGAAATTATTGGATGCACAAGAATGATAAAAAAAAACCCTAATTGGACTACAATAAGCCTAAGGAGGACGAAAATGACCTAAATGTATGACACAAACACACCTATTGAATGCAAAAGATTGGTTAAAAACCCTAATTGGACATGAAAAAGCCTAGGGAGAGGACAAAAATGACCTAAATGTTCTTCCAATTACACAAACACACTTATTGGATGCATATGATTGGTTAATAAACCTAATTGGACTAGAATAAGTCAAGGGAGTACGAAGATGATCAAAATGTTAATCCAATGACAAAATCACACCTATTGGATGCACAAGATTGGTTAAAAATCCTTATTGGATTAGAATACCACTAGGGAGGACGAAAATGACCTAAATTTTAATCCAATGACACAAACGCACCTATTGGATGTACAAGATTAAAAAACCCTAATTGGACAAGAATAAGCATAGGGATAGCACAAAATTGACCTAAATGTTCATCAATTGACACAAACACACGTTCTGGAAGCACAAGATTTGTTAAAAACCCTAATTGGACTAGAATATGCCTAAGGAGGGCGAAAATGATCTAAATGTCAATGCAATGACACAAACACACCTATTGGATGCACAAAATTGCTTAAAAATCCTTATTTGATTAGAATAACTTTATGGAGGACGAAAATAACCTAAATGTTTATCCAATGACACAAACAGACGTAATAGATGCACAAAATTGGTTAGAAATCCTAATTAGACTTGAATAAGAATAGGGATGACGATAATGACCTAAATGTTAATCCAATATCACAAACACCTCTATTGGATGCACAAGATTGGTTAAAACCCCTAATTGAACAAGAATATGCCTAGGCACGACGAAAATGACCTAAATCTTCATCCAATGACACAAATACACGTATTGGATGCACAATATTAGTTAAAACCCCTAATTGGACTAGCATAAGCCTACCACGGACGAAAATTATTCGATGCAAAAGATTTGTTAAAAACCCTAATAAGACTAGAATTACTCTAGGGAAGATGACAAAAACACACCTATTGGATGCATAAGATTGGTTAAAAATCCTAATTGGACAAGAATAGGCCTAGGGAAGACGAAAATGACCTAAATGTTAATCCAATGATACAAATGAACTTGTTGGATGCACAAGATTGATTAAAAATCGTAAATGGACTAGAATAAGCCTATGGAGGATTAAAATGACCTAAATGTTAATCCAATGACACTAATATACCTATCGGATGCACAAGTTTGGTTAAAAACCCTAATTGGACTAGAATATGCCTAAGGAGGAGGTAAATGACCTAAATGTTAATCCATTGCCACAACCACACCCATTGAATGTACAAGATAGGTTAAAACCTTAAATGGACTAGGATAAGCCTAGGGAGGAAGAAAATAACCTAGATGTTACTCAAATGACACAAACACACATATAGGATGCACAAGATTAGTTAAAAACCCTAATTGGAGTAGAATAAGCAATGAGAGGATAAAAATGACCTAAATGTAAATACAATGACACAAATTCTCTTATTGGCCGCACAAAATTGGATAACGACTCTAATTGGACTAGAATTAGCCTATGAAAATCGAAAATGCCCTAAATGGTAATCCAATAACACAAACACACTTATTGGATCCACAAGATTGGTTAAAACCCATAATTGGGCTAGAATAACTCCGGGGAGGATAAAAATAACCTACATGTTAATCCAATGACACAAACATGCATAATGGATGCACAAGATTGGATAAACCCCTAATTGAACTAGAATAAGCCTAGGGAGGACGAAAATGACCTAAATGTTAATCAAATGACACAAACGAACTTAATTGATGCACAAGATTGGTTGAAACCCCTAAATGAACTAGAGTAACCATAGGGAGGAAGAAAATGACCTAAATGTAAATTTGATGACACAAACACACCTATTGGACGCAAAAGATTGGTTAAAAACCCTAATTGAACAAAAACAAGCCTACATAGGATGAAAATTACCTAAATATTAATCCAATTACACAAACACACCTATTGGATGCACAAGATTGGTTAAAAATCCTAATTGGACTAGAATCAGCATAGGGAGGACATACATGACCTAAATATTTATCAAATGACACAAACACACCTATTGGATGCACAAGATAGGTTAAAAATCCTAGTTGGACTAGAATAAGCCTAGTGAGGCAAAAATGACCTAAATATTAATCCAATGACACAAATGAACTTATTGGATGCACAAGATCGATTGCAACACTTAATTGGACAAGAATAAGCCTAGGGAAGACGAAAATAACCTAAATTTTAATCCAATGATACCAATGAACTTATTGGATGCACAAGATTGGTTAAAAATTGGAATTGGACTAGAATAAGCCTAGAGAGAACGAAAATGACCTAAATGTTAATCCAATGATACTAATAAACTTATTGAATGCACAAGATTGCCTAAAATCCCTAACTGTACTAAAATTGGCCTAGGGATGATAAAAACGACCTAAATGTAAATCCAATGACTCAAACACGCCTATTGGATGCCCAAGATTGGTTAAAAACCCTAATTGGACAAGAATAAACCTAAGCAGGATGAAAATTACCTAAATGCTAATCCAATGACACAAACACACTTATTGGAAGCTTAAGATTGGTAAAAAACCCTAATTGGACTAGAATAACTCTAGGGAGGATTAAAATGACCTAAGTTTTAATCAAATGACAGAAATACACCTATTAGGTGCACAAGATTGGTTAAAAACCCTAATTGAACTAGAATATGCCTAGGGATGACGAAAATTACATAAATGCTAATCCAATGACACAAACACAACTATTGGATGCACAAGATTAGTTCAATGACTCAAACACACCTATTGGATGGACAAGATTGGTTAAAATTCCTAATTGGACAATAATAAGCTTAGGTAAGACGAAAATTACCTAAATGTTCATCCTGTGACACAAACACACTTATTGGAATCTTAAGATTAGTTAAAAAGCATAATTGGACTAGAATAACTCTAGGGTGAACGAAAAAGACCTAAATTTTAATGCAATGACAAAAACATAGTTATTGGATGCGCAAGATTGACTAAAAACCCTAATTTGACTAGAATAAGCCTAGGGAGGATGAAAATGATCTAAATGTTAATCCAATGACACAAATGACATTATTGGACGCACAAGATTCGATAAAAGCCCTAATTGGACAAGAATAAGCCTAGTGATGACGAAAATGACCTAAATGTTAATCCAATGATACAATTGAACTTATTGGATGCACAAGATTGGTTAAAAACCCTAATTGGACTAGAATAAGCCTATGGAGGACTGAAATGACCTAAATTGTAATCCAATGACACAAATGAATTTATTGAATGCACAAGATTGCTTAAAAACACTATTTGAACTTAAATAAGGCTAAGGAGGACGAAAATGACATAAATGTTTATCTAATGACACAAACACACTTATTGGATGCACAAGATTGGTTAAAAACCCTAATTCGTTTACAATAAGCCTAGGAAGGACAAAAATGACCTAAATGATAATCCAATGACACTAATGAACTTATTGGATGCACAAGATTGGTTAAAAACTCTAAGTGGAGTAGAATAAGGGTAAGGAGGACGAAAAAGGTCTAAATGTTAATCCAATGACACAAATGAACTTATTGGATGTTCAAGAGTGCTTAAAAATCTTAGTTGCACTAGAATAAGCCTAACGAGGACAAAAATGACATAAAAGTTAATCAAATGACACAAACACACTTATTGGATGCACAAGATTGGTTAAAAACCCTAATTGATCTAGAATAAACCTAGGAAAGACGAAAATGACCTAAATGTTAATCCAATGACACTAATGAACTTATTGGCACAAGGTTGGTTAAAAACCCTAAGTGGACTAGAATAAGCTTAACCATGACGAAAATGACTAAATGATAATCTAATGACACAAACACACCTATTAGATGCATAAGATTGTTTAAAAACCTAATTGGACAAGAATAAGTCTTGGGAGGATGATAAAGACCTAAATGTTCATTCAATAACACAAACACACATATTGGATTCACAATATTGGTTAAAAACCCTAATTGGACTAGAATAAGCCTCGGGAGGACGAAAATTATCTAAATGTGAATCCAATGACACAAATAAACTTGTTGGATGCTTAAGATTGGTTAAAAACCCTAAATGGACTAGAATAAGCCTAGGGAGGATGAAAATGACCTAAATGTCAAACCAATGACACAAACTCACCTATTGGATGCACAAGATTAGTTAAAAACCTAATTGAACTAGAATAAGCCTATGGAGGACGAGAATGACCTAAATTTTAATCCAATGACAAACATACCTGTTGGATGCACAAGAATGGTTAAAAACCCTAGTTGGAATAGAATAAGCCTAGGGAGGACAAAAATGAGCTAAATGTTAATCCAATGACACAAATATGCCTATTGGATGCACAAGATTGGTTAAAATTCCTATTTGAATAAGATTAATCCTAGGGAGGACGAAAATGACCTAAATGTTAATCCAATGACACAAATACACCTATTGGATGCACAAGATTTTTTTTTTGTCTTCTATTTTACCTAAGGATGAATGTCCTATTTGAATAGTGTTGCTGATTGTGGTGTGATATGGTGTATAAATTGGAATTTACATACATTTATTATTGATTTATTATATGGTGAGAATTTTGGTTAAGGTAATGAAAAGAAAAATATGTTTAAACTTGATCGTAGTTTTGTCTTAATAGTTTCATAATGCATCAAATTTTTGAAATTAACAAGTTATATCAAGTTTTCTGCATATAATGTCAAATTTTTAAATCAATTAAAAGTACACAAGTTAATTATAAAATAACTGGATTTTAACCGATTTTGAGAAGAAAAAAAATCGATTTTAAATTTGGATTTGTCGAAACTAGTTGCATAACCTGAAACTAGTTATTTAACCATAACCGATTTTAAACTAAAAAATAGATTTGATTATAAATCTTAATCCATATAATGATTTTAAAATAAATATAATTTAATTTAAAAAAATAAAAAAAATAGAAAAACAATTTTGCATAGCCCTAGCAACTATGGAGATAAATTAACGACTGCTGGTATATATATAAATGATTTTATTTGATAGGTTTTTATGCCTCCATTTATTAAGGAATACTTATTATGTAATAGAATAAAGCTTCATTTTTTTAGATTTTGTTTATGACATGATGTTTGTTGTTGTCAATTGTTACACTTTTTTTTAGTGCTGGTATATATATAATTGATTTTATTTGATAGGATTTTATGCCTCCCTTTATTAAGGAAGACTTATTTTGTAATAGAATAGAGCTTCATTTTTTTAGATTTTGTCTATGACATGATGTTTG